>JAJIBD010032982.1:0-107358 GCA_021461705.1 Cryptotis parvus | reverse complement strand
CGTGAATGGGCTGCCGATGAGCTGCCGCTGGGAGGAGTTCTGAACAGAGGGAAGTCCGAATGTGGAAAATGGTGGCCCGATGGAGTGGGGTGTCATAAACTGGGTTGTTGTGTGGCTCTGCTGGGGGGCAGGCCAGGGCTAGAACTCGTATCCCTCACGGTGCCTCGTGACGGCTGGGCAGAGGGAGAGCAAGTAGCAGCTCTACCCCCACTGTCTGTTAGTCTCTGGTTCCAGCCACCTGGGCTGGATTGAAAAAAAATGCTGCAGGGTGGAACTCGATGAGAAGGCTGTGATGTAGACCCTTTATTAATTCCATTATTAAGAATAAATTCCTTTATTAAGAATTTGTCCTATGCCTGAAGTGACGATAGGGGGTTAAGAGATGTACCTTGAATGTGGTGAACTTTGAATCAATAGCCAGTACCACCTTGGTTCCCGCCTCAGCACTGCCAGCAATGACTCCTGAGCACAGGTCTAAGGAGTAAACCCTAAGCATGTGATCAGGTGTGGACCTAATGGAAAAAAAATTTCATTCCCTAGTTTATCGGATTATATGGAATCAAGAATGTTTACCAATGCCCTGTTTTATTTATTTTTATTGCTTTGGTTTGTTTTAGGGTTACATACAGCTCAACTTCTAGCTCTGCACTCTGGAATCACTCCTGTTGCACTGCCGGGAATTAAGCGCAGGTGAGGCAAGTGCCCTACTCACTGTACTAATCTCTAGGCCCTATAGTCTGGATTTAAAATCAGTCCCTTGAGTGAGAGATGTGGCTTGTTAAAAAACACATGCCTTGCATATAGGAGACCCAGCACCACAAAACATAAAAACGGAGACTCATATAACATATCTATGAATAAGGTATTAAATAGGTATGATTTTTTTTTTTGCTTTTAGGGTCACACCCAGTAATGTTCAGGAGTTACTCCTGGTTCTGTACATAGGAATCACTCCTGGCAGTCTCAGGGGACCATATGGGATGCTGGGATCGAACCCAGGTCGGCTGCAAAGCAAAATGCCTACCTGTTGTGCTATTATATTAATATATATACATATAAATGGTAGATATATATATATATATATATATATATATATATATATATATTAAAGAGCACTCTGAGCTTATAAAGGTGGTTCATTTCCAGCTATGCTCAGGGGTTACTCCTGGTTTTCTCCTCAAAGATAACTCCTTGGGGGACTCATAGTAACATACACAGGATTCGGTATCAAACCAGGTTAGCCACATGCAAGGCAAACACCCTTTCTGCTGGTCTCCGCACCTTCTTTAACAGGTGACTCCAGAGGGAGTCCAGGCAATGTCCATAACTGAACTCCATATGCTAGGGCATTCTCTGCCCCTTAGGCCATCTCCTGGACCCAGTTTTGGTGTGTGGTTCAGGGTCAGCAGTTCTGCCACAGTCACAGGACACACTGCCCAGGTGGGCAGAGCAGATGATAGCTCACAACATGCAGAAAAGCTAGCTTGAAAAATGGTGAGAGACTGACATGTTTGAATCCAAATTACAAAATTTGGAATTTTATATTTTGGAAGAAATATTTGTATTTATATAAATATTTATATATTTAGAAGAAATATTTTTATTTTGGTAGAAATTGAAGAAAACAGGACACTGACTTCTGTAATGTACTTGGGGGCTTGGCGCCAATTTCAAGAGGAAGAAAGCAAAAACAAATGTAATAACATTTAAAAAATGGGCACAACTTAAAATTTATTAATGAAAAACCATCTTGGGGCCAGAGTGATAGTACAGCAGATAAAGTGCTTGCTTTGCACTCAGGCAACCAGGTTCAATCCATGGTATCTCATATGGTGTCCTGAGCACCACCAGGAGTAATTCCTGAGTGCAGAGCCAGAGGAATACCTGAGTATTGCCAGGTGTGTCCCCTCACTATAAGCTATCTTACTCAATGCAAGAAAACCACACACACCATTTATCAAAGGGATAATATACAAGATAGCAAAGGAACTAACCAAAGTCAACAAGAAAACAAACAACCTCATCAAAAAGCAGGAAGAAGAACTGAACAGACATTCAGACATACATCTGAGCAATGGGCATGGAGGAAAAGGTCATGATCGCTTATCACCAGGGAAATGCCATTATAATGACAATGAAGGGTGTGAGAAGGGTGTATATTAAAGAGACCAGGGACACTAGGCATTGGTAGGGATGTGGAGAAATCAGAATCTGCATACTCTCTGGGCAGGATTGTCAACTGTTCCAGCCTCTTTGGGAAACAATATGAAGACATTTCAATATATTAATAATATATCTACCACACGACTAGCAATTTCACTCCTAGGTTATCTAGGTTAAAAAAAACACACTCATTTGAAAAGATACACACACACAACTTGGCTTATTGCAGTCAAGTTCTGAAAATGACCCGAGTACCAACAGCAGACAAGAAGATAACTGTGCGCACAGTGGAAGGCTGCCCAGCGGTGCCCAGCTGAGGACAGCTGAGAACAGGTGGAAACTCTTGCCTTTTTGGGACAGCATAGGTGTCATGGCAAGGAACAGGTCAAAAGGAGAAACACAATTTCTCTTGTGTTTGTGGTGAGATGATCTCTATTAGGTGGGAGACAGAGAAGCAACACAAGGGATTAGACAAAAACAAGGGGTTTACACTGGCACTCGGACTGCAGAGGAGAGACGGTGCTGTGGGTGGTGCTAGGGGATGTGGGTGCTTTGGGGATAGCTGTGTTGAGGAGGTGTGGAACCATCCTCCAAAACACATTGTCAAGCAAACACAATAATAAACCCCCCAAAAAGAAAAGACTGAAAGTTACTTTTTAATTTTTACTAAAAATGATTTAGAATGTAACAATGATGACTTTTTTCCAAAGAGAAAATATAGGTTTTCTCCTTGTCTAATGAAGTTCTTTGCTTCCAAGTAATCTGCATCAAATAAAATACATCAATAAATGGCAATCATTTTTCTCTGCATTTTGTTCTTTTTCTTTCTTGAAGTGATAATGACAAACGTTCAAAAGGAGAATTGTTAGCAAAGAGCAAACTAAAGGAATGAAAAGCAGCTTGATTTATTTCAATTTTTTTTCCATTTTCAATTTTTTAAAATAAATCCTATTGCCTACATTAAAAACCATGTGAGCATGTGAGTGGATATGCCTATTAACCTGTTAGCTCTGGAGTCAATGTTTCCTGGTATACATTTTATCACAATCCCATGTCCAATATTAAAGCTTAAAAACTATCTACAGCCCACTGTTGGTCATGACTGTTTCCACACCCAATATCCATGTGATGCCCACTGGAAGATGTACGCTACTGTCTTCCACTGTGGGCCATTTAACATTTCTGTATGGAGAAGCTTTTCACATCTCCAGGCCATCTAATTCCCTACCTTCTGGGCACCCGGCAGTTTCAGTACAGAAGAGCCTTAGTTTGGCATGAGATACTTTGTTCAATAAGAACACCCAGGACCGAGATTATTGCACATTTTCCTTCTACAGAGAAATGATCCTTCTCCATTAAATGAAAATCAATTATAATCAAGAGCTGAATTCAGGTACCTCCTTCCAGCTCCCATAATTGCTGTTCTCTAGATAAGTCTAACTCCATTGAGAGTGCCATCAACATATCCTTTCACTTAAATACAATGTGCCTCCAACATAGGCTAAAATACTAACCGAAATGGAGTCTGCAATGAATGTTACTGGGGGGGGGAGATGTCTTAGTAGCTGTTCTCATAGGTCACCTTTAGCAATCAAAACCACTAAAGTATTTAAAAGTCACAATTTTGGGGCTGGAGTGATAGCACAGTGGGTAGGGGTTTGCCTTGTACACGGACGACATGGGTTCAATTCCTGATGTCCCATATGGTCCCCTGAGCACCGCCAGGAGTAATTCCTGAGTGCCCATCTGGGAGTAACCCCTGAGCATCTCTGAATGTCACCCAAAAATAGCAAAAAAAAAATAAGGTCACAATTTAAATCTCTTTCTCAATTGACTTTAAGTCCTTTCATGCACATGGGGAAATTTTTCTTTCTTTTTGGGTCCTGGGCTCCAACAGTTGTATCATATATTATTCTCTTCATATAAGACTCAGTAATTATCAAGATTATTTGTGGTATTCCAGAATATAAATATCAAAGTGAATAATGAAAACAAATACATTAATGGTACTTAACTTTAAGAAAGACAGATGCATAGTCAAGAACTATCAGCTGATTTATGAGGCCCTGTGTTCAATCCCCAGCACCCTTTAAATAATTATTAGATGGGAACTCATAGGACTTAGAAGAGAACTGCTGCTCTGGCATATAATCCCAAACAAAAGGACAGCCTGCAGTTTAATCATGCCTCTAAAACAGGAGTAAAATACCATGTTGCACAGCGTGAAAGATTCCATGCTGAGGACGCTATGCAGTGGAGAAAGCAGCTCTACAGGAGGGTAGATTTGATCTCTTCTTTCCCTTCCTGAACCAGATACATTAGCAACATAAAGAGTGAGCTGGTGGAGCTGAATGTGGCCCTCAGTTAATGTTTTAGAGACAAGGTTGCAAATCTTGATGAGACTCTTACATCAGCAGACTTAACAGAAACAAGCAATTCATAATTTCATGGCAAATATTCAGAGTCAGGTCACGTCAAACCCCTTCTCTCCTGTGTGCTTCCAATTGGATGCTCTTAAGACAGGCCTCAAACCTACTGGCAACCATAGTTCTCAATGCCGTTCATTTGAATTATTCACATGGATTAACATGGTTTACATAGGAGGTGAGTACTTTTGCAGGTCAGTAACTAACCCTAGCTCTAGAACTGATTAAAGGGAAAACAAAGATGAAAGGAAACAACCCACTTCCTTGTTCACGTGAGAAAGGAAATGTTCTCTTTCCTTTCATGGCTGTTGGCAGTAAAATGGCAAGTGCATGCTTTACCATGTGGTTTCTGCCAAAAATGCCCAATAATGCTAGGATGATATTAAATATAACAATGTAAGCATAAAATACCACTAATATTTTACAAGTCAATAAATGGGCATTTAGATATATCCTATCTCTAAGAAAATAAATCTCAGCAGAAACAATATAAAATTAAACCATAACATAGCTCAGTTAGACACATGGGTAAATGTGGTAGCTAATATTTTAACACATGGTTGTCAGCCTGAATCTAGATACCAAACAATGGGAGAAGAGTTGTTTGGAGAAGACTTGAAGAGAATCTCAAGACTAATAAGTGTGATAATAAATCTGAGATACTTGCCAAGATCAAAACACATATTGTGATGATGAATAGTTTTAAATATTTCTTTCATTAAAGGTAAGTTCCTACAAGCTTCTGAATTTGGGGGTGGAGGGGTAGTGTTTAATGTCTTCTATTTATTTTTTAATTTTTTTATTTTAAAATAAAAGATGGTAAATATGACTTTCCCATAGTCATTGGTCTTCAAGAAATATAGGGAAGTAACATTTATTGTTACATTATTGAGGAAAAACATTATTGTGCAAAAAACATTTATTGCAGCAAGTGGCCGTTCATCAATAAATGCTTGAGTTTTGAGGTGACTACAAGATTATCCCACCTGCAAGGCAGAGCCTGGCAAGCTACCCGTGTCATATTTGACATGCCAAATACCAGTGACAATTATAGACCTCATTCCCATGACTTGATGGAATGGTTTGAGGCTCTTTATGTTCCTGGGAGGGCAGATGCCCTGGCTATCCTGCATGTGACAGGACATATTGAGATGTTACTGGTGCCCACTCGAGTAATCAATGATCTACAGGAAGTCAAGTGATCAAGTGAACTTTTATTTCAGATCACAGATGAAGTTGCCTCTATAAGACTTTTCTTGAGGCAGGAGTGTTGTTAGGACCCCATAAGCATGACCTCACCCACCATTGGACGGTGCAGGCTGAGGGTACAGACAGCCCCCTGGGCCTCAGGAACCCAAGGCTGGCCTAGGGAGATTTGGGGTGTGGGGCTGAGGGCACAGACAGAGCCCCCAGGCCGCGGAACCCAAGGCTGATCCTAGTGCTGGTTCACTCAACCCATTCATGCTCTGGTTAGCATACAGAACTGCCCATGTTCAGTGGGCACCATGTTGTCTTGGAAAGACAGGCATGAAAAAAGAAAGATGAAGGAAAGCAGAAGACTGGGACTTAAAGTGTGGGGAAATGTGGAGAAGGCCAGAATCCTAGTTGTTGCTTCCCTATATGTCTGCCCCGTTCCATGTGCTTTATTGCACACACAGTTGAGTTTCCCCTAGAAGTGTTATCAAAAGGCATTCTTTCTCCACTGCTCAGATGAGGCCATGGGAGCAGCAGGACCCTGGGAGGCGCCTTCAGGCATGTGGGACTCTGCAGAGGCGCTGTGGGAGCCGTCCGGGAGCCAGTGCAGAGGTGCCAGGGGAGCCAGTGCAGAGGGCATATGCCCTGGCTGCCCCTCACAGCCCCAGTCAGGCCAGCACCTGCTGTGGCTGTGCAATGGCCTGGGCTTCTCTCTGTCCATGTGTCTGGGCTTGGAAAAGGCCTGATTTGGGAGCCTCACTCAAGGGAAAGGCCTGGCTGGTTATGCTGGGGTGTGTTTTGTTGGGGAGGTGGCATTCAAGCTGGAAGCAGGAGCTGCGGTGAGGGCCTGGACATAGATGTGATGGTGGGACCGGGTATGGCAGGAGGCACTGCTAGGAGACCAGAGGGAAAATGGGAGAGAGTGAAGCACAGAGCAGCCCAAGGTTGGCAGGGATGGGAAAGGATAGGTGAGGAGGGCAAGAGGGGGGCGCGCGTGGCCTGCAGGGGACCGTGGGCCCTGGTACAGCAGATGCAGATTTTTCCAGGGAGCTCATGGGAAATGGCCTTCTGACTTGGCTCTCAGTGCCTCCAACAGGTGCAGGTTCATACAGAGGAGACTCAATGTCCACCACATGAGGGTCTGCAGGGGTGGTGCAGTCCACTCATGGGAGCTGAGAACTGGCCTCAAACTGCTCTCACACACTTAACTGGGCTGGAGAAAATGTCGTCACCAGGCATAGCCAGAGTCTGAAGGAAACCAAGAGTGCACCAGGACTCAGGGGCTGGATAAGACCGGTTGGGGGAGCCCTGGAATGGTCAAGTTTCTGGAGAAACCCAGGTAGGTGGATACTGAGGAAGGGGCAGGGTCTGGGGAAGGAGGCCAGTGATCACCCACAGCATGCTGAGGGGACTGTAGTCCCCCATGGCCACTGTGCAAAGTCCTGAGGATCAGGAGCAAAGACAGAGGCACATTCCGGCAAGACTCAGAGCAGGATCACTGGGGCTCAGGACAGGGTTCAACTGCATCTGCTCAGAGAAGTCAGTGTCATGGGGAGACCAGTGATGCAAATGATACACGAGGTGTGATTGTGAGACTGAAAATTAATAAGAACAACAGTCAATTAGAAGGGAATATGTCGGGCACAGTCCCAAGTCAGTGGGTCTGTGGGGTATTTAATGATTTCATGTTTATTCCACTGAGTCCGAAAGCACCCTATAGGGGATGAGTTTTCCATTTCCTGGTTACAAAACTGAAATAGAGAAAAAAATATATAGTTTTCAAAATTTGGGATGTAGACTTGGGGTTTAATGAAATTAATATTCAGATCCAGACTTTTCTGAATCCTGTGGTCCCATGAACACAGAAAATGAAAACTTGACAGAGGACAGAAGGGAGGGAAGGTCTTGCCTAGGATGTGAAGAGCTTGAAAGAAAGGACTTTTGGTAAGGTCAAGTGAAACATACATCAGGAGGTCCTGTCAAAGGTGGAAATTATCACAAACGTGTGGGAGTCAGAGGCTAGGTAAGACAGAAAATGGAACAGTGTGCTAACAATTGTGAGGGTACTAATGCCAACCTAGAACTGAGCATTAAATAGAGGCAAAAGGATACACATGACAACCCTTTAATGTATGTTCTGTAATCCATAGTCTGGAGAGGAAGGAAAAGAGAAAGAGAGAGAAATGGAAAGAAATAAAGAACGTGCCATGGAGGAGGGCTGGGGAGGGGGAGGGAACCAGGGACGTTGGTGGTGGGAGATGGGCACTGGTGGCGGGATGGGTGCTGCTACACTGTATGACCAAAACCCAAATATGAACTTTTTAATTGTATATCTTTGTAATTGTAAAAATAAAAAAATTAAAAAAAAAGAAAGGACTTTTGAAACAGGTTTGAGGATCAGGGATAAAATTCTCTAAAAGCTGCTATGGTTGTCTTGGAGGAACTTTAGAAAAGTTACTAGGCAGCCTCGGGAGCAGAGCCAAGACTTGTATCTGTGTTGAGCCCCAGTGAGGGGCGGTTACGTGGCCTGTCCCAGTTTCCTCAGCTCTCACAGAACAGTCAGATCCATAAGGGCTAGAATCCTAGAACTCCTGGTAGCTTGCCTATGAAAAATATGCCTGCATTACTGTGGGATTTTTCTGGGCAATATAGTCTCTGAATATATATCTGGGGAGGTAGCTCAAAGGGCTGGAGGCTCACGCTGCAAGGTGAAGCCTTAGGCTCTGTTCATAGCACTTCTTGGTCCCTCAACACAGAGCCAGGAATTGGGGCATGTACCAGAAACAAGGGATAAACCATTCTGAATTCAGAGAGAACATAGCCAGTTATTAAACTATGGTGCCCAAAACCATGACCAGCCATTAGTCTTAGAAGATGACATGGGTGACATAAATCTAAACTACACGGAATAGGAGAGGGAGGCGACAGAGCTGGAGGACCCAGCACCGCAGCATGAAGCACCGATGAGCAAACCAGGACAGTGGAGCTGCTGATCCTGTGGCCAGACATGCAGCATAGCTCAGGTAGCTGCTCTGCACACAAGTGACCACATGCATTAACCACTCCCAGAAACCCTGTCATGGATGAGATGAAGAGTCACAGACAGCAGCCTCTTGATGCCTTGGAAGAAACTACCTGGATGGTCTATCCTGATTCTTAAATTCTCTTGTAGATTGCTGGATGGCTGAGATTTTATTAACTATTGTTGCAGTACACCTAAAGCCTCTGCTCTGGCCTGGAATTGCCTCCTGCAGGTCACTTTGTAGATAGGAGGGCAGTTTAAATGTGGCAGTTTATCTGACTATGTATTCTATACTGGCTGGTATAAATATTCTCTCATGCTACCACAATTATCATGGGACTAGCTAGATCTTACTGGTATATTTGCCTGGTCACGTTGAATCTCTAAGTAATTAGACCAGAGAGAAATGCTGCTTGCCTGCAAGCAAGCAAGCATGGTTTCCTGGTAACTCAAAGGCAACTAAAATATAAAATTACCATGAAGTAAAGATGAGACTCTTGTGAAGGCTTGGAGAAATATTTAACTGGCATTAGTATAGTCTTTGAACAGATGCATGCCTTTGTATTCTGAGATACAGTTCATTTCAGAAACCCCTTCTTTGTACCCTGCAAAGGCATTTCCTAGGTGTACCTTGAGATGGCAACATTAGCATATAAAAGGGCCTAGGTGAGGTCCTGGGAGAAATTACCTGATGGCATTTGACCCTGCTGGTTTCCCATAAAAGTGGGAGTTCTGGGTTAGAGGATATAAAACTAGCCTGCTTCCTTTCTTCTCTCTCTTTTTTGGTGGGTCCCTCACTCTTTTGGGTCACTCTCTCCCTCTTTCTGCTGTCTCTGTCTCCTCTCTACAGGGCCTTAACAGGTGGTGGCCGCCATCTTGGCCTACACGTGGACGGAATCCTAGCTGGGAACACTGAGTTTGGAGTTTTTCCTATTGTTGATTTGTATGCCTGAACCCATGTTAAGTAAAGCGTTTTGAAACTTTGCGGATTCTCACGTCTTTCTCCATCCGCTGGCCGCCAATCCCCTGGGACAGACGGGGATCCCTGACCCTGCTCCTGGATTTTTTGTGGGGCGCCACAGCATTTCCCCTGCAAACTATGGACAAGCTGAATGAGCAAACACAATGGTGAGGAGAAATAAGATTCTCTGGACAGTGTTTCTACAGTGGCGTTGTAGGCCAGGAGGTGCAATGGTTCTCCTACCAGTCACTCTCTGGGTGGTTCCCTGATGGAGGTGGGTGGGACAACACCCCCAAAGCAACACAAAGACATCACAGATGATTTTGCTTAAAAATTCAATCTAAAAATTTGTTATAAATTTTCTTTTCCTTTTTCCTGTAAGTTTGCATTTTTTCCCTGATTTTTTGGTTGTAATTTTTTTCTTACAAGATGTCTCTTAATCTGTATTAAAGTTCTAATATTTTTAATTTTCTAGTCCTGAGATTTGAAAGGTATGTTTTTAGAGGACTGGATGAATCATTATTATTGCTACTGCTAGTTGCAATAGTCTGGTATTTCCTCAAGGATCTTTCAAGAAAACTGTGCTCAAGGTCTTAAATACCAACCCAATGGCTATCTGTCCATTCATCTTCAACATTAATTCTCTCAGGAGACACCATCAGAAAATTAAGTAGTTTACTT
The DNA here is from genome assembly GCA_021461705.1 of Cryptotis parvus. Classification (NCBI taxonomy): domain Eukaryota; kingdom Metazoa; phylum Chordata; class Mammalia; order Eulipotyphla; family Soricidae; genus Cryptotis; species Cryptotis parvus. The sequence continues at coordinate 96,911 of JAJIBD010032982.1, read as the reverse complement.
GAAAGGCTATAGAAACCCATGGCATTATTTTCTAAAGTAAGATGGAAATAAAGAAGTTTAGGAGTTGGTCACTTTTATCAAACACAAAGGGTCCTCACTGATAGCGATGAGGCCCTCCCTCATAGATCATTGCAGAGAATGAACATGTGAGCTCTGAATCAGTTCATGGGAACCCAGGACACACATGACAGTCTTTGCTCTGTCAGGTGACACTGAAGCTCTGGAAATATTATTGAACATCTTAGTGTGTTGTAGCAATGAGATCACGGGCTTTCCCACTGGAGTCACATATGCCTTATTGGAGGGCCTTATACTTGGGCGTGGAGGCTTCTACCAGTGATACTCAGTCAGTTGGGTTACCAAGCTATCAAGGCTCAGTGCTCGGGCCTGAAGACGCAGAACTGCAGTGCAGGGACCACCAGGTCACCCTTTCAAGTGCTCTGAGGTCTCAGACACAGCCTAAGGATCTGGATGTGGGGATGTGGGGTCCTGGGGTTTAAATTTGGGTCCAGATCATGCATAGCATAGCCCTTGGCCATAGATATCACCCCACCCAGTTCCTGAATATACTCTAGAAAGACAAAGTTAAGTCAGTGCAGACAGCAAGTATCAATGGGACTATCAAGCACATCTTTGCTGGCAAGATGAGATTTCAGGGTTATGTTCACGGAAATTGTGATTGGTGGGGCAAGATGGCCAGGAAATGCCTTTCCTAGGCTGGGCTAGGCTGACTCCTGCATCACATGCATGCAAAGAGGCTGCTGGTTGCTGCAAGATTATCTGGTGACCCACCCAGGAGAAACACTGATCTCAAGACCAGATTAACAGAGTAAGCAGAGTTAGAGCCCAGGTAGGTGGCTCCCAGAAGAGGAAGTTACCAGGCATTCGTCAGATGGAGCTGGGGCCACCCCTTCCCCTCTCTATCTTGTCCTGGAGCCCAGTGGTCCTGCCCAGGAACTGCCCCGGGTGACCAGCGATAGCATGCAGAGCTTCAGAAGCAATGGGGAGAGCTGGCACTCAGCTCTTCCCTACTTCAGCTGACCATGAGACTCCCTAAGTCGTGCGGTCCATCAAACTAGTGGAACCAATCATGTCCTAGAATATATTACATTCCATGATACGTAGGAAAGGTAGGCAGGAGGGAGAGAAAGAGAGAGAGAGAAAGGAAATACACAACCCGCCAAGGAGGTGGGCTGGGGAGGGGTGGGAGATGGGGACATTGGCGATGGGAGATGGCACGGGTGGAGGGATGGGTGTTGGAACACTGTAGAACCAAAACTCAAACATGTGCATCTTGTAATTTAAACACCACCTATGTTTAAAGGTGGTGTAATAAAATAAAAAAAAGATTATCTGGTGAGATAACACCCTCCCAGTAGCTTTCCTTGCCCTATTCCAGCCACGGTCTCACTAAATAGCACATGGTGACCAATGGCCAAGCCATCCTGCTGAAAATGGTGGTGCCCACAGGCCACAGCTGGGGGAGGACCACCAGGGGGGAAGAAACCACCACACCAATTATCTACACTGATCATCAAGTACAATGCTGCAAACTGGGGGTGCTGCCACCTGGACACAGTGAGAGCATAAAACACCTATTGACATCACTGTGACTCGTGTTCATCACATCTACCCACTGCATCCATCCAACGCTATTCCCTGAAGGTGCTGCATTGCACCCGGGGCTCTGTGAGGCTGTGGGCCGGGAAGCTCAGTGTTTCTGGAACATTAGCCAAGGGAGCTTCCCTCAGATGGAATTCTGGGAGCTGCGGACGTGTATGGGAGGGAAAGGCCCTGACTGCTATGCACATTCTGGAGGGGCATGTATCCCCTTGCTGCTGCTACTTCCCTTATCCCATGAAGCCCTGACCTGGGCTCCAGGGAGGGGCTTAAGAGAGGGGCCAGGAACTGCTCCCTAAAATCTCCTGGATTGAACAGGAAGCTGGTGACCGATTTAATGATGATGGAATAAAACATTAGTTTATTAATTTTAGTTCAAAGCAACATCATTGTAGTTCTTTTACATACAGGCCAAAGGCATCCTACTCCATACCCAGATGTCTGATTCCATACTGCTCTACGTTTGCTTTTTAAGTGTCTGGAGGAGAACTCTGGGTGCTTAGCATTCAGCTTTCTGGGAAGTACAAGTATCAGTGACTTTCAGAGTCTGGTGTCACATGGTTTAGCCAAAACATGAGACTCAGTACTACACTCGCCATTGTATTCCAATGCCATATGTTATAACTAGTAACTCACAAATGAAATTATTCATTTTCTGAGAAACAGGCGATTTCTGACAGACACCCACACAGCCACATCTTACTCTACTATCCTGAGGAGTTGTTAAAGGTATGATTCCCATTCCGAGGGAAATATACGTTCCTTCATGCAGAAACCATTACAAGCAGAAAACAAGGTTTCATTCCCATTCAAAACTTCAAATCTATCCTGCAGAACCTTTCCTCAGTTACATTCTTACCAAACATCCCCCTCAGTGTTAAAACTGAAGCTTCAACCCAGACAAGGAGTCAAGATTTGACAAGGAGAAAGATCCATGTGTAAGGACCAAGTGGAAGCACCGATGCTGTCCACACATTCTCAGTGACAGTTAGAACCTTTTCCTTTTCTTCAGTGCCAACTGGCCATTCATGAAAGGGAAGAGATGATGGATTCATCTCCTTACCTTGTCCTGTCCATGCTCCTGCTGCTCATACTGAATCCAGAAAACCAGGGGCAGGTTGTGGGATCAGAGCTGGACAGGAACACTGAATCACAAAACCTCCTAGAGGACCACAGACCAGCACCAGTGGGACCCAGGTGCCAACAGGCCACAAGCATGGCACTCGCTCTAAATTCACAGAGTATTTGAGAACATGGAAAAACACTTACTGTGAAGTCTTCCAAGATTCTCTTGAGCTCCTTGTGCCCACGCCCTTCAGCGAGGTGTGTGGGGTCCGCGCCCACCTCGTTTTGCACCTTCAGTGCCCAGCCTGCCCCCTGGGCAGCCGAGCAGATGCAAGGCCAGGCTCTTGAAGCCAAATTTCGCGGCGCAGTGCAGCAGAGTTGGGATTTCTTTGACATGAGCACCTGTAAGCACAAGAAATAACAGGAGTCAACAGTTAGCTGCAGTCCTAAAAGTCATACCCATAGGCTTGGCTGGGGTTCCCTGCAAACGTGCACTTCAGAAACCAGCAGGGCCCTCAGCAGTGCAGACTCTCACCCTTTCTGATCTATCTTAAAAAAGAGCAGCAAATGTTCTGCCTAGGGTCATGCCTCACCTCACTGAAGAGTAAATTCAATTGAGAGGGGCACACCAGCCTTTTATAGCAAACTCAACCACAAGCATATCTCAGTGACTCCTTATGAACATCCTCTGACACAGGCTGAACACTGCAGGATTAAATCAAGTTTACGTTCAAAGCCTTTAGTGTTTTCTACCATAGCACTTAGGTTGGCTCTTTCCGGAACTGAAACTGAAGTGCAGTTCTCGGTGGGCTTATATTAGATTTCTGCCGGAAATTTTCTCTTTTAAAAGCAATTGCAGAGGCCCAAGAGAAAGTCCATGGGTTCAGTAACTTGCCTTGTATGAGGCCAAACCCTAGTTAGATTGTGCTCTAGGAGCATGGTCAGGAAAAAACCCCTGAATATGGACAAGTGTGCAGCACACCCCCAAACCCCCAAAAGTAATTAGAGGGACTTGGTTTGGAGGGCACTGGAGCTATCCTGACCCTGGAATGACGTGCCCCCATAGCACCACAGGGGTCCGCCTGCTGGTCCCCGCACCAAGGGCTAGAGTACCACCCCCTCATGGGCCTGAGCATTTTTATCGTAATGGCGCCTGGACTCACCAGACACTGTCTTCCCAGTCCCCAGCCCACCAGTCCCACAACTGCAAGAGAAAATACAGAGTGTAGGAAAGACCTTTGTAACACCTTCAGTTACTAAGCGTCAACTGGAAGACAGAATCATGATGCATAAACATTAAATGTAAACTGCTATCCCAAAGACAAAACATACACTTAAACACAAACTAAGTATGAGAGATGATTTGTTGCTGCTCTAGACTTTCATGCAGCTGGAAAAATATGTTATAGAAATGACAGGGTTGGACCATTGTCAGAGGGCGAGTCCTGGAGACAGAACCTCAAAAGCAATGACCAAGCAAAAGTCAATCCTCTCCCTATCCAAATTCTAGAGCAACAGAAAATCTTTCTCCTCACAGTGTTTTTAAGAACTGTAAAACTAGACTTGATTATTTATCTATTTGCAATTTTGCAGATTAAAAAAAAGGAAAGAAAAATGAAAACTTGAATTTTTAATTGACCCTTTTCTAGGGCCCTCTATCTATCTATCTATCTATCTATCTATCTATCTATCTATCTATCTATCTATCTATCTATCTATCTATCTATCTATCTATCTATCTATCTATCTATCTATCTATCTATCTATCTACCTACCTACCTACCTACCTACCTACCTATCTATCTATCTATCTATCTATCTATCTATCTATCTATCTATCTATCTATCTATCTACCTATCTATCTATCTATTTCTTGTATGCTTTGACAAGAAACAAAACAACACCAACAGAAAATTTCAGGACACCTTACCTTAGAAGTAAGGGATTGGAGGGGTTACATGAAGCATATGCTTTGCATGCATGAGATGTGGGTTTAATGCCCAATGTGATAAAAGAAAAGAAAGAAACTGCACATTTCTATACTGTAAAATTGCATTTAATAATTCATAATGTATCAGAACTGATGGCTCCAGTTATTCCAATGACTTGACTCTTCTTACATGAGTGCAGTGACCAAAAATGATCTTTTTTTTTTTTAAGAACCCAGGGCTTCATACATAAAAGGCACATACTCTACTTCTAAGCCATGAACGGACCTTTGACCATTTATTTTTGTAATGAAAATAATAGGATTTTAAAAAGCTGAACTTAGGATGGGTACAAGTTTTGAAATAAAATAATGTGATTACTAGGACTAGAAAGTTAGGTAGGGTGCTTGCCTTGCATGCAGTATACTCGGATTGATTCCCAGCATCCTACATGGTCCCTTGAAATAGGAGTAGTTCCTGAGTGCAGAGCCAGGAGTAACCCCAGAGCAAGACCAGGAGTGGCCCCAAAACCAAATAAGCAAAAATAATGTAATTCCTTTAAAAGGTATTAGGATATAATTTTATTTGTATTAAATGCATTTATTTATTAAAATATTTATAATCTAAAAATAAACTTTGCTTTAAAAAGTAAACGAGACCATAGTAAATATTTACATATAAAGACAATCCATTACCTGATCTTGGTCATCTCTGTCCTTGTTAAGCCACATGACATAAAATGTGGTCACCAGCCAATGCTCCTGCATCATTCCTGTACATTGGTTTCCTAGTCTGTGGGCCTCCCTCCTCTGTTCACATGCTGCCACAACTCTCTTGTTAAACAGCTCTGAATCTCAGAGATTATCACCACTCCTGAAAGTGTAGTCATTCCTTGAATTACTAATACTGTGGTATCCTTTGGGCAAGTCAAAACATTAAAACTGCAAAATAAAGATCCTGTCCTTTATTCACTGGGTGAACATAAGCAAGCTATTAATTATGTGAGTCCAGAATCCTCATTCAAATTTGCAGGGCTATTAGGATAATTAAGTGACTTAACATTAACAAATTCACCTGACACAATGGAGGTATTAAACAAAGGCTAGTATGGGGGGGTCTCTCTTCCCTGCTTTTACAGTGAGAAGTATCTAATTTACCTTTGCCCTAACTTAAAGATCTATAATAGACCTAAGAAAGAACAAAGGTAGAAAGCAGAAAATAAATTTTAAAATATGTGTAAAGAAGTTAAATGAAATTAAAAAAATAAGACTATAAGGGGCCAGAGAGTTGCCCAGTGGTCAAGGGTATATGCTTTGCTCATGCTTCTACCCAAGTTTGAACACCCACGTATGTAACACGTGTCCCTGCTGTGAGCATGGCAATTATATGTGAATATCACATATAATTAAAAAAATTTATATTGCTTATTTCTAGTTTTCTGGTTTATAGAATAAATCCCACTGCTCAGTTGCGATTCTGGCCTTTTGTTTTCATAATTATGTTAATGTTCCCATCTGATAATTTCAACATCTGGAGAGTTTCTCAGTCTGCTTTTATTGACCGCTTCTTCTCTTGACTTGGGGCTATCTTCTCCAAACTTCTTGCAAAATTTTATTATATGTTAAACATTATACTAGTGGACAAAAATAAATATTTACATTCAGAATAAACATCACCTTTCATTCATCAGACATACAAGCATATTTGAGAGCTGAGTTTGGCCCTTTGGGGACTTCCCTTGGCTCAGTTAGTCACTGGCCTGACTACCTAGTAAGTGTCTGACAGAGAGCACTGTCTATGAGCTGCTCACAAGTCAGCTCTATGCCTGGCTAAAAACTGTGGGGTCACTGTAGTGTAGGTGGACCCCCATGTGTGGCTATGTGAAGCGAGGAGAGAAACAGTCACTTTCTCCCAATCTGCCTCTGCTGACTGGAAATAATCTCTTCTGTGCAAGGTGAGGAATCTATTCATCTTCAATGACTGACAACTACCTGAGTAATGCTCTAATGGCCATGCAACAAAGAAGGCCACTCCAGTAGGAATTGATTTCAGCTCCAAAGAGGGATGTGGCCACTCTCTGCCCTTGAGGTCCAGTAAAACAGGCCTGAGGGCACCTGTAGCTCATCGTGGGACCTGATCTTCACATGTTATGGCTGACCATGGGATAGCCCTGATGTAACAGATGTTGATAAGTTCAGAAAATCCAAGCTTCATTCATTGCTTGGGTCCCACAAAAAAATTGAGGTAGTAAGGAGATTTCACCCCTTCTCGGCAGGACAAGCCCTTTTTGTCATCATGAAGATGTTACAGAAGATGACCATTGACCCTTATCCCCTTAAAGATTTAAGGTGGTGAAATCCCTACGGGTGATATGATGTAGGAAGATAGATAGGTAGGCAGATATGATGTAGGCAGATAGTCCATAACAATGGAATTCCTAGGATGTAATAAAACCAACATCTCCAAGGCTGCAAAAGCCCATTTTCCCCCAAAACAGGAACTAAGGCCTCATAAGGCTTCACACTGAGCCAAGAAACCCAAGGAAGTCTGGACCACCCTCTCAGAGTGGCTCTGAGAGAAGCTCCTGCAGAATAAAGGGCGGGAAAAGAATTTCAAAGACCATCACTCCCTACACAACCCCCCATGTCAACTGCCTAGCAGTGGGCTCTTACCACATAGAAACTCCACATGGGGGGCAATTTGGGAAAATACTATAAAAGTCATCTTGAATAAAGGAACGGGACACGTATGCTGCCCGAGCCCATGTGCTGCTTGAGCCCACTTAGCATAGCACATGTGGCACCCACCCGAGCACGTGTCACCTGCATCTCCCATCTTGAGATGTGTCCTCCCTTCCTCCATTGTGCCCTCTCTTTCTCTCTCCCCCATTTTCTTTCCTCCTTCCCCTTCCTCAAAACCTCCAAATTTTACCTCACAGCTCATCTCCTCCTGAAATTCTTCAGAGAGGCATAGACAAGAACCTGCAAAACCTGAGTAAGGTCTCACCTTCCCAGGGGGTCCCAGGGTGGCAGAGGCGGATCAGGAGAAAGTGACTGTCTTTCCCCTCCCCTCCTGACATAAGTCACCCATGGGGTCCACCTACATCAACTGGGCAACTCTTAGTTCCCCAATATTGTCATGTCTCTCCTCAGAGAATCCCCTTTGGACCCTGCAGGATAGCAGGGCAGCCGGCTCTTGGCTATACTCAAGGTGTTTCTTCATGCTTCAAGTCTCTAGTCTAGAACCTGGTCACTGCTACTGACTATGTGGTGGCATCTCAATAACCTGGTTCTACCCTTATCCTTTAGTGGAGGAAGGCACTGGGCAGTGCTCAGGGCTTATTCCTGGCTCTGCACTCAAGGGTCATTCCAGGTGGGGCTGAGGGGGCTGGGACGGAGTCCAGCCATTTGCATGTAAGACAAGTACAGTGTCCCCTTACTAACTCTACAGACCTCTCTTCCACTTGTGTGGACATTAGCTGGTCTTCAGGAAAGCTTCTGAATGCTTTGTAAGAATTTTTCTCTGATTTCTGACCTCACCCTGTCATTAGTATGGAAGCCTTATGTGCCTCTGACAGTCTACAGAAGCTGGTGGGTGGAGCAGGCCCACTTGTGAGTGGGGCTCTATGAGCTTCTGTCTACCCAGCAGCCGGAATCTAGTCTAGATTCATCTTCTCATGTCCAGCTGGATTCTTCACTCCTCACAATTCATAGGGTTCAAGTGAATGAACCCTCCGCCTTCATGTGCTGTCAGGAATGGAGGAGTACATGGGGTCCTTTGTGAAGGAATTTTCTTCTGAAATTCAGTTCATTTATGTTTCCTTTGTCATCGAGTTTCTACTGGGTTAAAAAAAGAAACTGATTTTGAACATCATTTTGCCTGTTCATATTCTAACAATGTTAGACTCCTACATTGTACATCTGAGGCAGAAGCAGTGGTTTTATTAATGTCTTTTAACTCACACCATTCAGCAATTTTCTTAAGCTTGGAGCATTTTGGAAAGTTAATCATTTTTATCACTGAAATAACAGAGTCCTTAAGAACCTTCTAGAGTGAGCTTCATCTGCCTTGTGCTCTTTGCTTCATCTCATGTCTAGCTTCAAGTAATTAATCCAGACTCATTGCACCTGATTTTAGTTATCAAAGGTCCAAATAAGGAAGACATGTCTCACATTAACATGTGACCAAATATGCTTCTGTTTTTTTTTTCTGGACACTATACTAGTTTTCAGCTGTTTCAGTCAGCATCTGTCAAATGGTAATTTCAATATTAAATTTAGAGAACAGCATTAAATGCCTGGAAGGAATTTTTTCAGATAAAATTCAATTTCATTAGAATTTCAGATAAAATAAGTCTACGTGTTGGTGCATGGTAAAGAAATGAAGGATGTGTGTGTGTGTGTGTGTGTGCGTGTGTGTGTGTGTGACTGGTGATCCCTGGGAGGATGTGAGGAAGGCCAATAATCAGACCAAAGCTTTCAGAAGATGGGACTAGCTGGCCAGAGTGATCAAATGGGCTAAATTTCCATGTCTAGGTCAGAGCACTACATATCACTTGTCACTTGTATCACTTGTCTTCCCTATTGTTCATCAATTTGCTCGAGTGGGCATCAGTAATGTCTCCATTCATTGGGAATGAGTTCCATTACTGTTACTGTTTCTGTCACATCGAATACACCATGGGTAGCTTGCTAGGCTCTGCTGTGGCTCTATATTCATACCAGGAAAAAAAAACCAAAAGTATAAATAAATAAATAAACTTAAAAAGGAATAGCAATTATAAAGATTTTTACCCTCAAATAAAAGTCTAAGTCGGAAATAATTTTGCAAACTAGGAAACTTTAGTGCTATTAACTTAGGAGTAGAATTAAAAATTTAGAAGTAAGTCCACAGAATGGGAAAGAATATTCACCAAAATACCCATCTGATAAGGGGTTAATATCCAGGATACATCAAGCATGGTAGAAATTTACAAGAAGAAAACAGCCAACCCCATCAAAAAATGGGGAGAAGAAGTGAACAGAAACTTCGACAAGGAAGAAATTCGAATGGCTAAAAGACATATGAAAAAATGCTCATCATCATTAGTCATCAGAGAGAGGCAAATCAAACAACAATGAGAAATCATCTCACACCACAGAGATTGGCACTTATCCTGAAGAGAGAGAACAACAAATGCTGGCGTGGATGCGGGGTAAAGGGACTCTCATCCATTGTTGGTGGGAATGTCGACGAGTACATCCGTTTTGGAAACAATATGAACATTCCTCCAAAGACTAGAAATCAAGTTTCCATTTGACCCAGCCATACCATTCCTGCGAATATACCCTGGGAAGCCTAAAATACACAGTGGAAACACCATTCCTACTTTTATGTTCATAGCAGCATTATTCACAATAGCCAGAATCTGGAAACAACCAAAGTGTCCAAGAATCGATGACTGGATAAAGAAACTTTGGTATATCTACACAATGGAATACTATGCAGCTGTCAGAAAAAAATGAAGTTATGAAATTTGCCTATAAATGGATGGACATGGAGAAGATCATGTTGAGTGAAATTAGCCAGAAAGAGCGAGACAGATATAGAATGACTGCATTTATTTGCATGACATAAATATATATATGTACATATTATGGTACCAATATCCAAGGTCAAGCGAAACATGGAACAGGAGGTCTTGTCAAAGGTGGAAACTATCACAAACATGTGGGAGTCAGAAGCTAGGTAAGACAGAGAATGGAACAGTATGCTAATAATTGTTGAAAGTGCTGATACCAACCTAGAACTGAGCATTAAATACAGGCAAAAAGATACACATGACAACCTCTTAATGTATGTATTGTAATCCACAGTGTGGAAGGGAAGGAAGCAAGAGAGAGTGAGGAGAGAGAGAGAGAGAGAAAATCAAGAACCTGCCACAGAGGCAGGCTAGGGAGGGAGAAGGAATCGGGGACATTGGTGGTAGGAAATGGGACTGGTGGAGGGATGGGTGCTGGAACAATGTATGGCCAAAACCCAAATATGAACATCTTATGAACATCTTTATAACTGTATCTCATGGTGGTATAATAAAATATTAAGAAAAAAAATAAAAAAAACTTGCCCAGATAAAAATAAAGCATTTAACAGATATCTGAAAAAAATTTTAGAAATAGGGCCTGAAGAGAGAGCTAAATAGGAGAAGTCCCAGGTTTAACCTCTGACACTGCATGGCATCCCTATTACTACCAGGAGCAACCTCTGAGGTTTGATCCAAAACAAGTTCTCTTGTTTACATTTTGTTGGGAGGTGGCATCCAGTGTACTCAGAAGTGTGAGCACTACATAGCAATGGTAAAAGTAATAGGACTCTACAGCATGGGCATGCCTGGCCTCGCCATCCCTGTGTTCTCCAGAATTTCTGTTAGAAACAGCAATGGTTCACTTATTCTGAGCATAACACCAGCTGGCCATGGGCACACAAAGCCAAGCCTGTCCAGTGCCAGTTCCCACAGACCTGTGGTCCTCGGGTACACCGCACCTCCCATGCACTCTTCCCTCCTGCTCTAAAATTCTAGGGCTAGGTGTAGGATCTCCACATTCTGGTCCAGAGGCCACAGTCAGCTGCTGTCTGGGGAGTCACTTTCCTAAGATATGAGCCAGACATTGATTAAAGAAAGAGGGGTGCTATTTGCAGTTGGCTGGAGCTGAGCATGTCTGATTCCCGGAGCACCACACTGCTGTAGGTTCTAGAATCTGCTGCAGTTGAACACAGATGGGTCCTTTTCCTCGGAGAGGGAGCCAAGCAGTCAATTTCCTCAGAAGCTGGCCAGGCTCTTCCCTAAATGGGGAGCCCCAAAGGCCAATCAGCTTCTCTGGACAAGCTCAAATTCCTGAGTGCGGAATGGCTGAGGATGGCTCTGGAGAACTGCAGTCTCTTGACCACGCCCATTTCCTTTCCTCTGGGTAGACCCACTGTGACATGATGGCATGTGCAAGAACTCTCTGGCTACGACAGACCCCAAGATCACAGGATCCTTGTCAGAGCACATATGTGGGTGTTTCGGGAGTGCTGGTGTCAGGGGAGCTCAGAGCTTACAGGATCCCTCTAAGCAACAGATACAAGTAAGGAGAGTAACAGATGCACCTGCAGGTGTGTAACAGACACACCCACGGGGAGCAGCCTGCTCATCCGAACAAAATCCACCAAAGGGTCTGGAGCAAGACATTGACCAAGTGGGGCCCTGAGAATAGAAATGAGGGGTTCACCGGGCAGGCAGGGAGTTCCATTACTGGGGCTAAGAGAACCCAGCACAGACAGGAGGACAGAGGCGCGAGAGGCCCAACCTCAGTTGGGCAGAGGTGAGTGGGGAGAGGCAGGTGGAGGCTGGAGCAGGAGCTTCAGTCCGCACTCTGGACCCAGAGAAGGTCCAGGGCAGGGCAGCCTGGCGAAGAACTGATACATGTCTGGCTACACTAGGCCTGGGGAGCAGAAGGGCCTCCCGCACACCAAGCCCAGCTTGTGGTGCTTTCTCCACTGAGGCTGAACGCACCACAGTCCTGTCTCCATCACCTGCCACAGCAGAGCAGCAGAGGAAACACCCTGGTCCCCTTAGGAGGCAACTCAGGATTCTCAGCTGCTTGGACCCTACACTGCACCATCTGCCTGAATAGGCAAAGTCACTGGCCCAGGCAGGAAACTCACAACATGAAAAAAAATACAGGAAATTCAAAGCACCTATGAACAGAATGTGTGACAACTCGGGACTGTATGGGGTGTGGGATCACAGGGTCAGAGAGAGCTCTCTCGATAGAAAAGAGCAAGCCCAGCAAATGCTGAAGTAGGGAAAGATGGGCCTGAATGCCGAGGACACAGTGGAGGCCAAGTCTCCATATCAGGAGCAAATACACCATCAGCAGACACAGAGCAGGTCATGAGCTAGAGTGAAAAGTCCAGCTCTGCACATTTATAAGCAACCCCTCTCAGCTCTCAATAGTAAGCAATAGAGATAAACAGGCAGAGAGAGAAACAAGCCAATTTTTCGGAACTTATGAGATTCAGCAAACGAAGCATTAGCAGGAAAGTTTACAGCAATATAGGCCAACTTCTGGAAACAAAGTGCCGACAAGTCCTGAGCTAAAGGAATCAGAAAATCAAACCAGACAGGAAGAAAGTGCATTTAAACTCACCATACTATATGTACAATACAGTATGGTAAATTCTAGCAACAAAAATTTTATAAGATAATTGTATCAAAGGAACTCAAATTGGAAAGGAAGTTATAAAACTAACACTATTTGCAACTAACAAGATCATGTACACAGGGATTCCAAGGAATAGCTTCAGAAGTACTTCAGAAAAGAAACAGGTGGCAAGATGATATATAAAGACCTGTGGCATTTCTATAAACAGGAAGAGAAACAAGGAAATCAATCCCATTTACATATAATTGCCTCAAAAAGAATTAAGTATCTTAGAATTAATTTAACCAGAGAAGTGAGAGACCTATGAACAGAAAACAGCCAAGCATTGCTGAAGCAGATGAAGAGACAAAAAAATTGGACATATACCCCAGGCTTATGGTTGAAAAGCTAACAGTCAAGATGTTTTGATCAGCAGATTCGGTACAATCCCTATCATCCCAATGCCAGCCATAAATAGAAAACAAATTCTTGCATTTATGTGAAATTATAGAATACCACAAACTTAAAAAAACTCATAAAAGTGAATAGAAGTACTATGCTCCACTTCAAACTATACCACATGGCGATAGTCTTTAAACCTCATGGAATGAAGCTAAAGCAAACCCAGGTTAGTGGAACTTAACAGAGAATCCAGAAATAAAAATACACATAAATGAACAATTAAGTGACAACAGAAGGGCCAGGAGTTTACAGTGAACCAAGGAAAGTGTTTATATATATATATATATATATATATATATATATATATATATAAATGATGGAAAAGCTGAGCAGTCACATGTGAAGGAATGAAACTAGACACTAACAGTGTACAAAGAAACTTATTCAAAATAAATTGAAGTGGGGCTGGAGAGATAGGACTCTGGGTGGGGTGCTTGCCTTGCATGTTACCAACTTGGATTTGATCCCAGAAGCTCAATATGGTCCCTTGCCAGGAGTGATCCTTGAGTGTAGAGCCAGGAGGAAGCCCTAAGCACTGCTAGCCGTGGTTCTCCGTAAAACAAAAAAATAAGATAATTGAAGATATAGATGTAAGCCTTGAAACCACAAAACAAAAAGAGGAAAACATGGACAATATATTACATTCCCTGCTTTAGAGATGCATTCAGGGATTTGACTCTAAAGATTATGGAAACAAAAATAAACAGATGAGAGACTATATCACAACAGCTTCTGCAAGATGAGAGGAGATACCATTAAACCAAAAAGAATCCTCATAATTGGGAGAAAATGTTTGCACTTCATATATGTGATAGGTAGTTCACTTGATCACTTGATCACTTGACATCCTGTTATTCATTGATTTGCTCGAGCAGGCACCAGTAACATTTCCATTTGACCCTATCATATGCCAGTGTAGCCCAATGGAATCTGGTTGCTTCAGGAATACGAAGAGCCTCAAGCCATTCCTTCAGGGTCTTGACGAAGAAGTCTGACCATCTTGTAGGTGGGCGGCCATGTGATCTTTTGACATCCTGTGGGATCCAGTCGGTAAAGGCTCTAGTCCAGCGGTCATCTCCAAATCGCATTACATGTCCAGCCCATCTGATTTTCGATGTCTTGGCAAATGAGACAGCGTCCCTGACTCTGAATCATCAATGGAGGTTGGAACTCCAGATTCCTTCTCTCACTTCGAATGAGGCATGATATTACAAGCATAGCTCTTTCGATTCCTCTTTGGGAGACCCGAATAGCATTCTCATCCTGCTTTCGTAGGGCCCAGGTCTCTGAGGTGTATGTTAATGCAGGGAGAATGGTGGAGTCGAAGAGATGTTCCCAGAGCCAGAGGTTCTTTGCCCTTTTAGCTATTTCTTTGATGGTCTTGAAGGTATTCCATGCCACTCTCTTCCTCCTGTGCAGCTCAGGTTTTAGGTCGTTCATCATGTTGACTTGACTTAGGTACACATAACTGCTGCATTCAGAGATGTTTGTTCCATTGAGAGTGAATGGGGCCTCTGGAACTAGTTCATTTTTCATGAACATCGTTTTGATAGGTGGTTACTACCCAAATTTTACAAGGAACTCATAAAATCCAATAACATAAAAAGGCAATAGAACTGGCCAGAGAATATGATGGGTAGTTTCCCAAAGGAGAGTTAGAGACAAATAGGTGTATGAAAAAAAAGTTCAGTACAGTGGGTAGGGTGTACCCTATACACCCCTTTTATTTTGTGGTTTCAGGGCTTACATCTATGTCTTCAATCGATTTTATTTTATTTTTGTTTTGCAGGAGAACCACAGCTAGCAGTGCTTAGGGCTTATTCCTGGCTCCTCTGCATGCAGGATCATCTGCATCAGGCCAGGGGACCATATGAGGTGCTGGGATCAAATCCAAATTGGCCACATGCAAGGCAAGTACCCACCCACACTGCTATGTTTTCCCTGCACACAACAAACCTGGGTTCGATCCATGGCATCCCATATGGTAGCCCAAGCACCACTAGGAGTTATTCATGAATGCAGAGTCAGAGGTAAGCCCTAGAGCATCACAGGATGTGGCCCAAAAAACAAAACAAAAACAACGTTCATCATTTTTTTCCTGTAGGCAAATACAAGTCAAACAATAAGACATCACCCCAGACTTGTAGGAATAGTTATTATCTGAAAGACAGCAAACAACACTGTTATAAATAGGCCTATCCACTATGTAAAGCAATATGGAGAGTCCTTAAAACAGAGATTCTCTATGCCCTAATAATTCTTTTGTATTTACCCAAGAAATTTTTATAAACCACTAATTAGAAGAAATTTGAAAAGGACCACTAAGTTTATTGCAGCATCACTTACAATAGCTAACAAATAGAAACAACATAAGTGTCCATCATAGGTGGTTGGACAAATAAGATGTGACAGACATACACAACAATACTGTTCAACCATGGAAAGATGAAATTCTTCACTTGCATTACCACGGATAAACCTAGAGGGAATCATCCTTAAAGAAAGAAGCCAGACCCCAAAAAGAAAAGCTGATTATGATTTCATTCATGTGGTAGGACAAGAAAGCACACAGATAAAATAAAAAACAAACATTTGGATCTAAGGCCACGGGTGTTACCCCAGGCAAGTTGGACAAGGCACAGATATCTGAACTCGAGGCGGGATTTCTGCTGTGCTCCTGGGTCTCTACACATGGATTTTTGTGACACGGCCAGAAACTTAGGGATTCTACAGAGAAGTATTACTCCACTAGAAGAAAAGAATGACAGAACAGCATTTCCTGTGTGTGTGCTTGAGGTCAATCTATGTACACATTTTTCTTCACAAAATGAAGTTAGCCAGTTTTCTGTTACCAGTGATTAATGGAGAATATCCTTCCCTGAGTCCTATCATAGCCTTAGAAAGGCACGTTCTTATTGGCCCCAAAGAACTTGTCACTGTTACTGTCACTGTCTTCCCGTTCATCATCGGTTTGCTCGAGCGGGCCCCAGTAACATCTCCATATGACCTGTCTCATGGTAGTAGAGCCCAAGGGCATATACTTGCTCCAGGAACATAAAGAGCCTCAATCCATTCCAGAATGAGGTCTATATTTGTTACTGGTATTTGACATATCAAATACAACATGGGTAGCTTGCCAGGCTCTGCCGTGCAGGTAGCATACTCTTGTAGTCATCTCTAAGTCCAGCATTTATTGATTAACCGCCGGTCTGCTGGGTGAAGTTCTGATGAGAGGGAAGTCTGGATGTGGAAAATGGAGGCCCTCATGGAGTGGGGGTTTGTCTGGCTTGTTGCAAGGCTCTGCTGGGGTGGCAGGCCAGGGCTAGAACCCGCCATCCCTCCTGGGCGCTTCGTGAGTGGCTGGCCACAGGGAGAGCCAGTAGCAGCTCTGCCCCATGTCTGTGAGTCTCCCCAAAGAACCTATTTACTTTTTTTAAATGATTTCAGCTAAGGAAGATGAACATATGTGTCTTGATTACTTGAATTCAGTACAGCACAGTTACACAGCTCATACTCCAATGTTTCCTTCTGCTAATGGCATATGCCATGGGTAAGAGGGTTTGAAAGAGCGTGAGGGGGTGAGGAGGAGGAATGTCACATTATAACAAGGTGTATCTGTTCCTACAAAGCAGTTTTTATGTTTCAGGAATTCAACTGTTACTGGTCTGTACCTAATGCTGAGTTTTCTTGCCCTTAGTAATGCAGTGAGTGAGTAAACAGGATAAATATTGAGTGCAGGAAACTCTTCTAGACACTGGGGACACAGGCATGAGCAAACAGACAACAGTCCTTCCTACTAGTATTTCATCTGGAGAAGTGAAATGAATGAAGAAAACCATGACCAGGATGTGGAATCAGTGTTTCTAAGGGTGACACAATAAGAATCAGGTTAACTTCAGTCTGCCTTTGTAAGGTCCTCCTTAAAGTCGAGATCTTAAGTAGCTCAGTAGCCTTACATACAGAGGAGATTTTTAAACTTACCCTGCCAACCACCCACTTTCCAGAGAATACCATCACCCAGCACCCCTGGAGTAAGACCTTTGCTAATTGTAAGAAACAGAGCCCCCCCACCCCATGTATCCAAGGCTGCCACTGCCCCTGACCCACTGATCACCCTGGGGTGCATCACCTGCTTTGGGAAAGACTATTCTGGACTTGAGACCTTCTGAACAGCAAGGTACAGACTGCCTGAGCACTCTTCTTTGGGAAGTAGTTCATCCAGGGTTCCACAACTCCTGATAGAGCCCTGATGGGCCACAGCAGAGGGGAGCCTGAAGTACACAGCAGCTGCCAACACCCAGAGTCCAGCTCTGCATTCTGGGAAGGTGAGGGGAGACCTGGGCATCCTTATAGGGCATGGGGCCCACAGGCACCCTCAGCCACAGGAGCCGGAGAGTTCAGGACTGCTCCTGACCACGTGTGGCAGGCACGGCACCATGAATCACGCATTATGATGTGTCAGGGCCGAGTTCCTACAGCTGTTTCCTCTTGTTTTGGAACCCTGACTGCTGGGTGGTGTCTAATTACTCTCATGTTCCCCCACCCCTTGCTCCCCCATCTCTAGCTCGGCATCAGGCACAAGGCCCACTGCATGCAGTTTCCTATGGACACTCGTAAGGCTCCTGCCCTCTGCTGAAGCACACATGAGTCACATCCATCTGACATCAATCTTGGGACACTCACTCACCTGGCATGAATTTTGCCTACGTGCCTGGCATCACTTTGGGGCTCCTGCTGGTTCCCACTGTGGTTCAGAGACTGAGCATGGGCTGGAGTGACAGCACAATGGGTAGGGCATTTGCCTTGTATGAAGCTGACCCGGATTCGATCTCCGGCATCCCATATGGTCCTCTGAGTACTGGCAGGGGGTAATTCCTGAGTGCAGAGCCAGGAGTAAACCCCTGAGCTTTGCCAGGTATAAACCCCTCAAAAAAATAAAAAAGAAAGAGACCAGGCAAACAAAATCATCTGTGAGTCTGTGGAAAACAAACACCCTGGGTAGACCCAAATTTACTGTGAATGAAGCCAAGTAACATCCTGACTTCAACCATCTCAGCGGCAGGAATTCAAGTACAAGGGCGAGAGCCCAGGGGAAGTCGAATTAACCCACCAGTACCAACACACACCCTCCTTTCATTCACTGCTTTCAAGAGTTTCCCTCGTCTGTAGGGTTTTTACAGGTTTAAAAATAGCTTCTCTGCCTAGTCAACGGAAAGGACTAGAATAGAGGAGACAACTGTACACTCAAAGATAGTTACGTCAATTTTTTCTTAGAAAAACACACTCTCTTTACAACATTTTGAGAAATAGGCATTATTAGAAGTAGTATTTCAGACAAACAAAGTGCATTGCATTCACACGGAAAGAACTTCCCTTTGGGTTCTGTGCAGCCCCCCACCCCGGGTTGGTCTAATCTCTCCAAGAGTGTAAGGAGGACCATGCACATGCTCCACGTTCCCGTCACTGCTGGAACCCCTCTGTAAGAGAGAACTCCCACTGTGCATTCCTGTCTGGCTCCGGACAAGGCCCCATCCAGGCTCTCCCAACTGGAAGCAGCTTAGACAGTAGTTCCAGACCTTTTTGGTCCTTGGGCTGTGTTCTGTGTCCCCACAAACAGGGCCCTCAGTGCCATCTCTCACTTTTGGGGACCTAGTGAACTCTCACATGGCCCTACTCAGAATCTGGTTTGTGGACTTCCCAGTGTGTGAATTCTGGCTCAGTCTAACGCATCTCAACACCAACTCTGGTTGCTGCTTCAACACGGAGGGCAGATGCCAGATGAAATGGGGGTTCACGGTGCTGGAGAACAGCGGGTCAAGACCACAACTCTCCTCTGGAGCATGCCCCCTGCTGTGAACAACTTGTATCCTGAATCTTTCTGTATCCCCAATTACTTTTATTTTGCAGAATTTGGGGGTTTGGGGAAGCAGTTCATGGTGACTGTTTACATGGCGGCTATTGACCTTCACAGATTTTGCTCTATGGACATTCCCTGCAGATAAAGATTGTCACAAGCAGTGTACAGCTGGACAAGATGTTCTTGGCAGAAAGCTCTGGGGATTTCCTGGCTCCCCTTTGGGGATACTTGGGACCTTCATGAGTGGTTCTGAAACTTGCACACTAATTTGCGGCCTTTGCCCACTTCTCTGCAGGTGTCCCACATGGCTTGCCTCTGTTCTTTTAACTCCACATGGGGACTTCTTTGCTGCCTTTGTTGAAATGTTCGTTCCAGATCCTACTGATGTGTGCCCTAAGACCCCACCTCTGGTTCTCACTCT
Organism: Cryptotis parvus; assembly: GCA_021461705.1. NCBI lineage: Eukaryota > Metazoa > Chordata > Mammalia > Eulipotyphla > Soricidae > Cryptotis > Cryptotis parvus. The sequence continues at coordinate 77,392 of JAJIBD010032982.1, read as the reverse complement.
GGAGTCATGACAGGGTGCTGGCATGAGTTACCATAGTATCCCTCTTGGGTCACTCATCTGTTTCAGAGCTGTGTCTGGCTCTGCCCACATCACGTGCCTGTTCCAAGTGTGAACCAGACAGTGCCTGAGCAAGTTGATACCTCGGCAAGGTGTCAACTACCTCCTGATACTCGCTTCTGTCAGATCATTCCTCCTCCTTACCCTCTGCATTGAGTGCAACCATATGTTCCCTCCTGGACAGCTGAAGATACAAGTTTTCTCCTAATTCTGGGTCCTGCTCTTTGGACAAACATACAGACAACAGGTAGAGTCTCTCACCAGTCTCTGTAGAGGACACTGGCCTGGCAGCTCCCTCCATCTAGAACGAGTCTGTGGGTATCACACAGCATGTGATTACAGCCACAGAATGGCAGGATGAGGGAGTGGAGGGCAAGTGCCACTCATCTGTCTTTGCTTCTGGCTCAGGAGAGCAGCTCTCTGCAGGCACAAGAGGTCGCATAGGTGACCTCCAAGAGGAGGTCATGGAGGTGACCTATGCTCATTGGACATTCCCTGCAGATAAAGATTGTCACAAGCAGTGGCCACACTGGATGGCTCGTCTGCTGCCTGTTCTGTCCTCTCACTTGACTGCACTCTTTCTCTCTCTCTAAACCAATCTCTTACTTAGATCTTCCAGCCTCAGCTCGAGAGTACAGTCTTTCAGAGTTCACACACAGAGAAACATGGAATCTTTGGAGACAATGGCCACATGAGCCAAGGCAAAACCAGAGCTCTGGCTTTGCAACAGTGAACATGAGAGCAAATGTGAGCCATGGGGTGAGACGCGTGGCAGCAGAGAACATGAGAGAGAATGTGAGCCACTGGACTAGAGACAGGGAGGACTTGAGGGAAAAAGAAAAGGAAAAGTAGCAGATGGTATAATATTGGAGAAATAACTCTTTATCTGGTAAGCCTAATGAAAATCTATTTTGAAGCAACATGGTAGTTTGTGTTGTTATTATTTTGATACAAATTGAACTATTCATACAAATTGATCAATTCATGAAACTAAATTCAAAATAGATGAAGATATCATTGGTAGGAGATGATGAAAATCTTTACTTCTGGGTTATCAAAACATAATACAATTTAAAAAATCTTCAATTTATATGCCAGATCTCCAAATTATCCAGTCAGAATTCTTGCCACTGTGTTGCATGTAAATTTATCTCCAATTTAGTGCATTTTCTTAACAGAGGTGCCCCCTCACTGACTGGAAATGAGCTAAAGGCTTCCATTTTTGGATCACCAATGAGAAATGAGATGACCTTTTTTCCTTTTTACACTCATTACTTCTTTGATGTCAGTTCCCTTCTCTAGTAGCTTGAAATACAAATAAAACACATCTGTGCAATTTCATATTTGGCAAGATTCACATTTCATAAAACTTAAATCCATATATTTGAAAATAACTTTAATATTGATTAAATCTTTTCAAATTTTATTTTTTAGAGAATAGAGCAGTAATTCTACATTTGGTAAAACCCCTTTTCTATTTAAATCTATATATATATGTGTATATATTATCATATATATGATATATACATTATCATATATATACATATATGATAATGATTCAATCCGTAGCATCAAGAAAAGGGGCAATTTGAATAGTAAATAAATACAATTTTTGTGTTTGGTTTTAGGACTCTAACCCAGGACCTTCAAGGTGCCCGGTAGGGAAGGCAGGTTCTAACCCTGGCCTGCCACCTCAGCAGAGCCTCATAAGAAGTCAGAGGAACCCCCACACCATGAGGGCTGCCATTTTCCACATCTGGACTCCCTACTCATCAGAGCTCCACCCAGCAGAAGAGCTGATCACAAGCCTGGCTTATGTGAATGCTTTGTGGCCACAGAGTTCATCAATAAATGCATGAGATTAGAGGCAACTACAAGAGTATCCTACCTGCACGGCAGAGCCTGGCAAGCTACCCATGTCGTATTTGATATGCCAAATACCAGGAACAATTATAGACCTCATTCCCATGACCTGATGGAATGGTTTAAGGCTCTTTATGTTACTGGAGCAAGCAGATGCCCTTGGGCTCTACTAGCATGTGACAGGATGTATGGAGATGTTACTGGTGCCCGCTTGAGCAAATTGATGATCAATGGGAAGACAAGTGATATGAGTGATACAACCCAGGGCCTTATACAGGTGAAGCACACACTCTGTCACCAAGACACATCTCCGACCTCAACAATTACCATTTTTGTTTGTTTTAGGGCCAAATCCTGAGTGCTCAGGCTTACTCTGGGCACTGTGCTCAAGAGTCATTCCTGGTGAAGCTCAATGTGTGGTGCTGGGGATTGAATTGGGCTGGCCACATGCAAGGTAAGCACCTTAATCCTGATATTATTGGGCCTCCCAAAAATAGAATTTGTGAAGATCAGCTGTGTTAACACATTCATTAATAAATAAATCTACAAAAACTTTCACAAAATTTATAAAAATAAAACTTTTTTTGAAAGCATAAAATATCTAAAAGTATACTTGTGGTCAGAAAGAGGAAGGAAAAAAGAAAGTTTTAATGATAAACTTTAACTATATGCCTACATAAGAGAATATGGAAGTCAGCCATCATTGAGCAGTAAACCTGTAAGATGGGAAAATGGCACAATCTAGAACATATTTATTGGGGGAAGTTTTAAAACTCATCAAGGGATTAAAAGGGATTAAAAGTCACCCAATGGCAGATGAAGACTACAAGGTGTATATGTACTGGAGTAAACTGAAATTGTCAGTCAACAAGGAGAGGGTCCCAGCCAATAACAATGGGAGGACAAGCTGCCACTCAGACTTGTCAGGTCAGCAAACAAACAGACTTACTTTCTCACCTTCATAATAGAGATTATCAGGAAGCTCTGATGCTCTGGGAGTAAAAAGTGGCACAGACATTTGTTTCAGCACCCTGGGAAACAGTCAGCACAACAGTACAACACACACACACACACACACACACACACACACACGGAAACCTACATGCAGAGAATGCTTGCCACTGCTCCTGTGCAGTCAGCACGCATGCACACAAAACACACACACACACACACACACACACACACATGGAAACCTACATGCAGAGAATGCTTGCCACTGCTCCTGTGCAGTCAGCACGCATGCACACAAACACACACACACACACACACGGAACCTATGTGCAGAGAATGCTCACCATTGCTCCTGTGCAGTCAGCATGCACACACACAAACACACACATACACAGAGGAACTCACTTCAGAGAATGTTCATTGTAGCACTTGTTCACTATCACTATCACTATCTTCCCGTTATTCATCTATTTGCTAGAGCGGGCACCAGTAATATCTCCTTGTAGCACTCGTTATAAGAAACGTATTAGACACAACCTTGATATTTATTACTAGGAGAATAGATACACATTTTGGTATGATGCAAAGGAAAATTTCAAATGAATGATGTAGCTCTCTCTACACATGCATATAAATAAAAATACTGGGCAAAAAATAGTACACTGGAAGAAAATGTGTGATGAGATTTACATAAAATTACAAAACACAGCAGGATAGGCAAATTATGGAAACGAATGTAGTAAAAGGTAGTAATGTAGTAAAAATGTAGTAAAATGCAGGCAAATAATGAAATTTAGGGTAATGTCTACTTTTCAAGATTGGAACATAGGGCTGAGAAGACAAATACAATGAGGTCAGTACATTTTTTATTTCATCTTAAAATAATTTGAAGAAATGTGGGAAAACATTAGGATTTGATGAATCAAAGTGGCTGCTATGAGGGCATCTTTTCCACTGCTCACACATTTGTTGAAGTCATTTGGTGATATAACAGGAGACCACGCTATGGACATTTATTTCTCTTCCACTCATGTGGCTGTTTGGTGGAACCTAAAGGTGGTGGAGTCCAAGCCTCAAGGCCACGGGGGAGGCTGCTCGTGCCGCCTCGCTCCCAGCTCCACACTCTAAGGGCGGCTCTGGGGTGTCCCTGCAGCTTCACACTGCCCTCTCACAGTCACACCCTGCTACAGGCTCTGACACACTTTCCAGGAACCATCTGGACTTCTCTGAGCAGATTTTCCACCAGTGGGCCTCAATTTCCCTTCTTGTTTCCAGGGCTGCTGTGCTCAGGGCCTGACTGACATTGATAGAGCAAACATGGCGGGAGGCCTCTTAGCATTTTATTCCATAGAGAACTTTCTCTACAGAAAAAAATGCCATATTAAAATAAATAAAGTATTACAGAGAAACAGAAGATTTAAGCTGATTTGGCACCTGTATTATCTCGTCTCTCTGGCCCAACTCTAACTAGGAGAAAAGGTCGAATGAGGAAGATTCTGGACTGTCCAGGGGTAAAACTGACCAAGAACCAGGGGGACCAAACAGTATTTCCTTCATAAATATGGGGAGATGGAACAGTTGCACGAGTGGGAGGGGAGGGGTGTCGTGTAAGATGCGGTTGCACCAGTGCTCGGCCGGCTGCCGCTAACCCTCACTCATAGCAGATAGACCCTGAGGGATTGAAGTGCCATCAGAAAGAAAACCCCCTTTGGGACAAGGCCTCTGGATGCAGGCCTGTCCACTGGTGTCAGTCCTTTCCACTCAGACTGCTTCTCTCGCTGCTCAGAGAAACCTCTCAGTTGCCTCATTTCTTGCCCAGACATACTCCCTCAATTAATGACATCTTATCTGTAAGAGGATCTCCTACTTCACCACTAAACCCAAGCCTTGTGAATACACATGCATGATCCTAGAGATAATTTGGAGCGTGTACTGGCAGTGCTCAGGTTATATTCCTGGCTCAGTGCTCAGCAGTCACTCCTCGTCTTCCTCTACTGCTGCCCCAGGCTTGTAAGCCAGACACTGAATTTGCTTTAAAGCCGCTCAGGTCACGAGAGGTGCTCATGGAGATCAGCCCGAGTGTGGCCTCTGGAGTGTCTCTGTCAGCACAGAACTAAGGGTCATCAACAATTTATGCAAAGACGATTTGAAAAATGGTCTCATGCAATCAGGCAACCAATATGCTAGTGTATGTAGGAAAAAAGGCAGAATGAGAAAAAGTGTAACCTAGTATCTCCCACCCCAAACTACCATTAACAGGTGCCAACCGGACCATCAGTGCATAGATGTAGATTAGATATAAACTAAAGAGCAAACATTTGTACCTCTTAAAACAGAGAATCACGGGCTAGAGAAACAGTGTCATGGGCAGTAACTAGCCTTGCATTCTGGCACCCCATCACCCCTGAGCTCAGTGATCCCTGAGCACAATATCAGGCTCTTCTACTCCATACCCTGCTTTTACTGAATGACATATATATGTATGACATATATACGTATATATGTCATACATATATATGTATGACATATATGTATGTCATATATATAGAGTATATCATACTATATGACATACACATATATGTCATATATATGTGTGTCATATATATATATATATCACACATCACTCTATGCATCACTCTAGCCAGAAAATTAATTCTGTGAGTTGAGGGATGACTCACAGTGCTTCAGGGCTTCTTACAGGTCTGTGCTTCAGATTCACTCCTAGGAGTGCCCAAGGCCCATGTTGCCTAAGAGAGAGTCTGAGTCTCCCAGAGGCAAAGCAGGCACTCAGCCCATTGGGCTATCTTTCCAGCCCAGCACTGATCATGGAGGAACCAAGATTTACTTCATCAGAGATTATCTTGGGAAGATAAGAATCCAACAGTCCTGGTAATTGCAAACTGCTACTCACCAGTAGGAAGGGGAGTACCCAGTAGGAAGGGGAGTATTTTGGGATCAAAATCAGAAAAGAGATTTTTCTGACTAAAAGGTCATGGGTATTTCTTAGGGCCTGTGATGAGATGAAACCCACAAAATGAACCTTCAGAAAGCCCAAGCTCGTGAGCAGCAGTTGGCTGTAGGGGGAGGAGGGTCCATCTGGCCAGCAACAGAGTCAGTGGATCCCACCCCACCCCCGTCACCCGCCCTGAGAAGAGCCAGTGCTCGAAGGTGAAGCAAGGTGCAGCCTAACCCATGTGGTGGGAAACACTTACATTCTTTGTGAGGGCAGTTTTCAGCAGGGAGAGCCTCGAACTTGTAGTGCCGCATCTCGTGTTTGAACCAGGAGGTGAGGATCTCGTCCAGCTCCTCCAGGTCCTCCTGTGTCTGAGTGAAAAGGAGGGGTTTTCATTAGTTTAGCTTTCCTAGGAACTCACATCAGTGAACACAACAGAGAAATCAGCTGTAGTGAATTATGGAGAATGTCTGACAACATGAATGCCTTTCTTGAAAGGAAAATACCCGAGCAAGCCTGGGAGAGACCCTGGCAGAAGACTGGTCCAGGGAGAGGCCAAAGGGCTGAGCATGACCCTGTCCCTGCAGGCTCCCCTGAGCACTGCTGATGGCACCCCTAGCACAACCTGGAGTAGTCCCTGAGCACCTTTGGGTGTGATTCTCCAAACAGACAAACACTAAAGCAAAAGGCTACTGAGCATGAACAAGAAGGGGGATTGTTTCAGAAAACATCTGAATGGATATTTTCTACACCCCATAAGGAGTTTAATGACCACCAGAGGCACACTGCCTAAGTTCCATCATACTTAACCCGGAAGCAATCATTGTGCTGAGCCATGATGCTTGCTTGGCACCAGCAGGATTGTGAATGCTTGTGTGATTGAATATAGGCAATAAGTGGAACTGATCGACAACTTTTTATTAGTTACTAATTTTTCTCAGAAGGCTTTCTGTAGGAGTAGCAGTGTAAAGTGCACATACGTTTGCACTGTTTACACTAAAAGTCAAAAGAATATCTTCACAAGCTCATGAAAGAGAATGAAATGTGCAGAAGCATACTTCATCGCAAATTTTCTGCAAATTAGATTGTATATCTCTCAAAATACTTAATGAGGATGATATCACTATGCAAATAAAACATTAAAAGAATGAGTATATTTGTTCAACATTTATAACCATTCTAATACTTTAGTTACTAACAAGATATTTGATATGAGGCAAGAGTAGAATAAATTGTATTGACACTGTCACTTGGTTTATGGAAAATTATATATGATGTTAAGTATAGAGATCTTTTACCAAGAATACTGGGGAAAGAGCAGAAAACACTCAGGTATGAGACCAATCAAAAGCTGGTTGGAGAGTAATAATGCTATATGCACCTATGAAACTTCCAAGAATTCTTTGACACCATAGGAGACTATGGACTGACAGAGTGTTTTGCTAAGCAGCTTAATAATAACTCACATCCTTCAGACCAACTAGTGCCTTGTAAAAGCACTGGCCCTGCAGTTAGTATGCCACTATTTTATTCAAATCTTAAGATCCTGTATGCTATTCCTGAATAAAACCATCTTATGAGTATTTCTTCCTAAAGAGTCAAATTATAGAAAGATCTATTATGAAAGATATAGTATATGGACTTCCCCTGCAAAGACAGTATACTTCATTTCCTTGCCTTGAATATACCTCCAATGTTCAGATTCCTATAGCTAAATCAGTGATTATGCCCAGACCCAGGAAGCTGCCTTTTGCAAACAGGTGGTTTAAAGCACCCTTGACAAAATGTTCTCATAAGCAATTAGAATTATTTCTAAAATGAACCAAAGAGACAGCGCCTCAGCAAGCAATACCCAATGTGAGAAAAGGACAAGGATGCACAAGAGACAGCCCAGTGGGAATTCCAGAGCTGAAAAATACAGCCATGAAAACCTCAGTGATGGGCTTTGTGGCCTAACAGAGATAGAGACCACCACCATGGCCGTGGCGCTCTCAGTGCAAAGATACACCAGCATAGTGGGAGTCAGGGCCAGTGTGGTGCCGGCACAGCAATGCCCCTGAATGACTGGGCTGGCTCCTCTCCAGGCTGAGGATAAGGACTCTAGTATGGCAGCCTGGAGACAGTCCCCAGCCCTGCATGCATCTAGAACACTCTAGGTGAAGGCTTGCAGGCAAGAAGGCCAGTCTGAAAAGCCAGTGGACTCAGTTCACTAGCAACTCTACAGGTCAGACATTTATGACATGATCCCTGAGTGCAGAGCCAGGAATGAACCCTGAGCACAGCCGGGTGGCCCAACTCTCCCAGATAGAACAGTAAAGGAGGAAATGAAGCAAATTTGTCAGTGCTGTGAAAAGTCAAGTTGAACTGAGCAAGAAAAGTGTCCACTGCATTGGTCAGAAGGGACCTGTGTAGATGGGACATGTGATTTGAGTCTTGTTACTTCAGGTAATAGACCCGGGGGACAAACAGATGCCTCCAGGAACAGGCTCTTAAAGGTCAAAGTTTCCATGATAAAGATTTCTTTTACTTCATGTCCCACATCCTGATGACATTAACCGTGAGTGCATGATTCAGGGATGCTCAGCACATCTTGAGAGTCTACAAGTCATACATCCACCATATGTAACTTACTGCTGTCACACCGCTGCCAACAGGAATAGACTCCCACAAGCATGCTCAATGAGACATTGAGAAAAAAAACAAACAAGCCACATTTTCATTTTTCTAATTTCCAAAGGGTCATTGAAGATCTGGGGTTTGTGGCCTCTCAGAGGCAGATTCCTGGACTTTATCTCATGTGCTGCTGATGACAGCCCAACGGTGTAGGCCAGGCTTGAGAGTTCTGGTGTACAAACAGCATTTACGGCTAGAGCTCTGAAGGCCTGAAGAATGTACAAGAGCAGGAGACAGGGGAGTCCTTGAGCACACTCAAGCCAACTCTGCAAAGTGCGGTCAAGCCAGGGCTGCCAGAATAAGGCTTTACCTGAAGGGAAGCAAGGATGGAGGGAGGACACGGAGAGAGGAAAAATGAAGGATTTTTTTTACTAAGTTATCAGAAACCAGAAAGTAATCCATACATTTGATGTGCTCTAGACAGTAACCAAATATATGGGTCCACATGCTTCTGCTATACCACTCTGCTCAGTAACCAAATATAAGTCAAAACAATGGGCCAATAACTATGGGAATGGCCTGAGATGACTACTCAAGTGAAGACCCATGAAGTCGTAGAAGTGAGGAAGTGTAAATGGAGCAACTGTGCTTAGAAACAACTTTAGGAACGTTTCTAAACATCCCCAAATGTTTAGAAGGCTCGGGGGCAGGTTACTTGATTTGCAGGTGTGAGGGCCAGGTCCAATTCCTGGCACTGCAAAATAAAAAATTAAAATAGCATCATGTCTAGCATTACGTGATATTTGCTCTAAGCAAACAGATCCAGTGACCTGTGAAGGAATCATATGAGTCAGAACTGGCCTAACTGGACCCAGATGCCAGCCAGAGAGTGGCCATTACCACAGCTGGATGGAGTGGCACCTTTGGTCAGTACACTAGAGGCTTTATAAATATACCTTACTCTTACTGATCACTCAAATATGGAGATATCGAACAAGTCACACAAGAAATGAGAGATCCAGGGAATGGAAGCCATTTTTGTAGAGGAGAAATTTTGTTGGTTTTCATTTTGTTTTATTTTCCTCCAGTTCTGGGCACTGAACTCATCCATGAGGCAAAGCAAGTGCTGTGCAACTGAGCCACATCCTGGACCTGTAGAGGGAAACTTTGAGGGCACACAGAAAAGAAAGATGGGAGCCTGCGTATTCACAAGCCCACCTTTGGATGCATACAGGCCAGGCACCTAATCAGATGCACTTTCCAGCAAAGAAAGCAAAGACAAGACAATCCCTGGCAGGAGACCAGATCTTTGGCACCTCTGAAGAACAAACAAATCTCTCCCTTACTATCCTGAAGAAAATAAATATGGGAGCCTTGGGGTCTTGTGGCTGCTTAAAGGAGGTAATGAAGAGAAAGTAGTAAAACCTGTGGTGAAATATAGTCAGAAACTAGCAGCATTTTCCCTCTTTTCAAAAGAAGTTGAAGAAGAAAGAAGATGCAGCATTATGCATGCTCAGATATGTGTGCCTTCGTTCCCCTGAGCAACCAGAACCTAGTTTTCATAGAACCTAGTCCTCATCCTGAGGTTCCTAGGATTTCCTAAGTGCTTAGATGAGGAAAATGTCTCCTGTCTGTTAAGAAGCCACCATTGGACACCAGCAGCCTAAGAGGCAGGTTGCCAGGGTGACAAGGACACAGTAGATATTCCAAGACCCAGGGAGGAGAGGGCTGGAGGATGGCCAGCAAGACAGTCACTCGCAGGAGTATGGCACTCTCTCAGAAACCCCAGGGAGGGGCTTCAGGAGGCTTCCAGCCTGGGAAGGGGAACACACTCCAAGTGCTCTGATACCCACTGACCCCGCACTCTGCCCTGTGAGTCTGCACAGTCAGGCTCTCCAGAACCAGGGCCTCTGTGCACTGCAGGCACCCAGACATCGTTTCTCCCAACCTGGCTGCCAAGGAAACACAGCAGCAGCCCAAAGCACAGGCGTATAGAACAAGGAACACCCGCAGAGTAGGCATGCAGAAAAAAAAACACCGGCAGCACAGACGTGCAGAACAACAGACACCCACAGCACAAACAGACATGCAGAACAATGAACACCTGCAGCACAGACAGACATGCAAAACAATGAACACCTGCTGTTGGATGACAGGCTTAGCTAGCTTGGGAGCTTTGCTGTTTTACCCACTCACAGCTTAATCTACTTACATGTTCTTAAGTCAAGGTTCATTCTAATGAGATCTCTCTTCTATGTAAACACTGATAGAGGGTGTGGCAGTTACAAAAGTCACCTTGACTCTGATAACTTCTGGCTTATTATACATCTACTAAGACTTCTATGTTATCTAGATTGGGCACAGCTCCTCTTTATACCCACTGCACCCAGAGTGGGACAGTTAGAATTTAACAGGAGACTGCCATCCTGGCTACATTGAGACTATCGTTTAAGATTATAGGAAGGATCATACTAGTTTGCCCTCAAGCAGGTGAGTGTAACCCTTTCAGTATATGGAGAACAATATACTCAGAATCACCCTGGTGCAGATAATAAATAAGAAGGACCTTGTGGATACCATCTAGATTACATGAAGCCCACGAAATTAAGATGTATTACTTTATACCAGCCCCCCTCTCTCACCAGTGTTTTACATAAGAGATAATCTTGTAAGAAGGGATTAGTCCTTGGCAAACCCTTTGTTTATACCTATAATAGGGTGTGGCACCACCCTTCTACACTTTTCTACTATCTAGAAGCTGTTTAGGGTTCTTTGTTGACAGGACCGTCCCTGTCAACAGTTAGGATTACTTTTAGTGTACAAACGGGGACTGACTTGAGGCCCCTTCTCCTTTTCCCCTTCTTTTTGGGTAGGACTCCTCTTGGGTGAGATCCTCTCTCTTTGGTGGGAGACTTGGGCTCTCTTGTATGGTCTAAGTTCTGATCAGAGCTAGAGTTCTTTCATTATATTGGACTGCAGTGGTAAGCTTTTGTACTATTAAAAACCTTTTTTGGGACTGCACCAGACTTGTGAGTTTTTATCCATTCCCTGAAGCCTCAGAGGTAAAAGGGAACTTCTGTCCTGATACTGTCGGGACCCCAGAGGCTCCCCCAACAACCCACAGCACAGACAGATGTGCAGAACAGTGAACATCCACAGCACAGACATGCAGAACAATGAACACCTGCAGCACAGACAGACATGCAAAACAATGAACACCCACAGCACAGACAGTCGTGCAGAACAATGAACACCACACAGCACAGACAGATGTGCAGAACAGAATAAATACCCACAGCACAGATGTGCAGAAAAATGAACACCCACACCACAGATAGACGTGCAGAACAATAAACACCCAAAGCACAGACAGATGTGCAGAACAGTGAACACCTGCAGCACAGACAGACATGCGGAACAATAAAGACCCACAGGCAGACAGATGTGCAGAACAGTGAACACCTGCAGCAAGACAGATGTGCAGAACAATAAACACCCACAGCACAGACGTGCAGAACAATAAACACCCAAAGCACAGACAGATGTGCAGAATAATAAACATGCACAGCACAGACAGATGTGCAGAACATTAAACACCTGCAACACAGAGACACTGTCAGGTCGCAGTGCGAACTGCAGAAACCTGTCTGGTGCCAACTAACGACTCTTAATATGACCTACTCTGACCAATGATTGCTATGTTCTCTTAACATTTTGACATTTTTTATTTTTTAATATATCTAGTGGTTCCTATGCAAAGTTAATTTTGCCCCTGGACACTTTCATGAAAAGGATGAACATCTCAAAGGTTTTAATTATCTCAACAAACAGGAGTTTCTAGCATTTCCAACACTAATACTTGAATTCTAATTATCTTCCAAAACTATGCTTTGGGTTTTCTCATTTGAACTGCTCTTAAATTCACAGTTTTGGGTCTAGGCCCTAGGAACTGCACCTTTATGAGGTGGTATGCTGGGATTTGGTGTCTATCTGAGAGATGGATGATTTTGGAAACAGATCATGAAGCCGTTTTCAGTTTCCAAAACCTAATAGACATCATTAAAAATAAACAAAGCAACTCAAAGTCCTCATGACTGCTTCTTTTCTCAAATTCACAAAATGGTCATTTTGTGACCACTGTTTTTAAATTTCACTAGACAGTCCCTTACTACAAAGACTAGCATTTCTGAAAAGACTCAGAGATTTCTCATTAGTTCTTCAAATTCAAAGAACACTCACATATTCAAAGGCTTTAAAATGTCTATAGGGAGCAGGACACATTTCTAGGATCCCTTAAATCACATCACCACTGGGATTCACAGCTTGGCTGAGAGGGGCTGGGACAAAGGCGCCTTCAATGCTGAGCACTGCTCCTAGGCCTGCCAGCCTGGGCTCTATTCGCAGGAGGGAGCGAGAGAAGCTGAACACTCAACCTTCCTCCATTCCAGATGTTTGGTTGACTTGGCTAAGCACTCATCTCCCAGTTATGTGGTAAGAGCGTGAAGGACAGGCCCCCTGCCCAGCCCCAGCATCTGCCCAGAGCCAGCAGTGTGGCTTTGCCTGCGCTCAGCAGCCCGAGAAGCACCAGGCAGATGCCTGCATCCTCGTGGTCACTGACTGTCTCCATGGCCACAGCAGGGATGAAGAGCAGGGCTGTAGTCACCGCGGCTCAGACACGGCCACACTCCTGTCACCTCACTTACTGTCATGGGCCTGGTGCCGGCTCAGAGCTGACAAGCTCGTGTCCTGGGTACAGACACTGGCATGCTCAGCCCTCCTCCAGTTCCAGCTGTGTCCTTAGACCTGTCGTCTCCCTCCAGCAGCCTGTGCAATGGACCAGCCTCATTGCCCCTCAGCAGCCCCTGTCCCCTTGCTCAGGGTCACAGGCTGCAAAAGGCCCAACATGCAAGCACCAACCGACTGTGAGGCTGTCACAGGAGGGAAACAGCATTTTCCAGTCATAGGGGTGGGCTCTGTGGGGGCACATGCCGCATACCCTCAGTTCTGACACAGCAGAGAAGGCAAGCAGATCCACAGGAGCATTCGTGTGCGTGGATGCAGATGAGGAATTGGTGGCATGGCTGGTGCCAGCCTGGAGTGCTCTAAGCCATCTGTGCTGAGCTCTATCTAGTCATGACGATGTGTATACTTTTTCCCTCCCAGGGGAGACGGGCACAAATACACATCTCGCATCTGGGGGCTGACTTTTCTGCTGCCTGCATATAATTAGGCACTTTTAATTATATAATTAGGCACTTTTAATTATAATCACTTTTATCTTTTTTTCACTGTATCACTGTATCACTGTCTTCCCATTCATCATCGATTTGCTCGAGCGGGCACTTGTACTTTGAAGGCAGAAGATAAGGCAGACGTGTCACAGGAAAATGAGACAAGCTGTAACACCCCCACCCCCTGCGCAAATACTTTTGTTCTCACTTTGCAATTATGACAGCGACATTTTGTCAAATGGCCTCCAACTCCACAGTGTGACAAATGGCATTTCACTCCCTGTTCCTTCTCTAAGATGCTCTTACCTTTCCTACTGTTTGGAGCGTGCTATTCATAAGGAGACCTCTAACAGGAGAGCAGGTCACACGGCATCAATCAGTGAGCCTCCACGCAGGACTCAAACACACTAGGCCTCACTGTCTCTGGGTGCTCACTGACAGAGCATCCACCACGGCCCAGTCTGCTGGTCAGTGTGGAGACCCCATCAGTCCCTCACCCCTGTTAGCTCCCCATCGCTCCACAGCAAACCAAAGCAATTCAGCAGGGCTATCACTCTGATTGCCTAGTAGCTATAAAAACAAATGCCATTTCCTTATATAAAGTGTGCTGAGCATAGAAAAGCTAAGTGTTCTGCTGTGAGTGAGCCTGCTCTAGCAGAAAGCGGGCCAGGTCACAGTGGTAAGAATACAACGCAGAAATGAAAGAACTGCCTCCACAGGCTGCAGTGTTCTGAGCCCCTGAGGGCAGGATCTGCAGGGAAATGTCCTCCTCAGCCTGGCCAGAGACTGAGGTCCCCCTCCATCTCCCGTGGCATCCCTTACCCTGCAGGCGTAGCCTCCCTCTTACAAAGGCCTCTGGATAGGATTTCCCAGAAAGTTGGAATCTTTCAAGAATTCCCAGCCAACACCACTAAGTCAAAGGGGGTTTTTATGACCAGGAAGCTGTGGTAAATGAGACAAAACAAAGTACTCCCTGAGTACCGAAACTTCCACTGGCAAACAACCACTTCCATGTGCACAGCACACACACTCCCTCTGAGGCTTCTCCAGCTCAGGCCGGCTCAGCCTCGTTGAGTGGAGGTGAGTGTCAGTGCTCTTACCTCCACTCTTACTGTTCAGATCTGGAGAGAGCAGAAATGAGGATCTCACGGTGGTATAATAAAATACTTAAAAAAAAAAGAAGGCATATGAAAAAAAAAAAAAAGAAATGAGGATCTAACATTCTGCTCCATATCAGCTTCTAAGCCACTCATGAGGCACCCAGGAGGGATGGCAGGTTCTAGCCCTGGCCCGCCACCCCAGCAGAGCCTCACAACAAGCCAGATGACCCCCCCACTCCATGAGGACCTCCATTTTCCACATCCGAACTTCCTTCTCATCAGAACTCCACCCAGCATACCAGCCTATCACAGTCCATTCACCAATAAATGCTGAATTTTGAGATGACTACAAGAGTGTGCCACCCGCACGGCAGAGCCTGGCAAGCTATCCGTGTCGTATTTGATATGCCAGATACCAGTAACAATTATAGACCTCATTCCCATGACCTGATGGAATGGTTTGAGGCTCTTTATGTTCCTGGAGCAAGCAGGTGTCCTTGGGCTCTACTTGCATGAGACAGGTCATATGGAGATGTTACTGGTGCCCGCTCGAGCAAATCGTTGATGAAAGGGAAGACAGTGATACAGTGATCAGCTTCTAAATGAGCCCATCACAGTAGCTATTGATTAAGGGCTGGCCTCTATCCTGGGGATATTAGCTGCAACAGATGGATGGAAGCAAAAGACCTACCTGCCTCTCTGCACACAGGTCAGTTGTGTGAACAGTGAATCACTGGAATTCCCCAATGTTCAGACATTACACCAAAGCAAGCACCCTCTTTATCCCACTTATTCTTTAGCTGACTGTCCATTTGGAAGGAATGCTCCACTCACACTCACCCTACACCCGCCGTCTCTGGGGCCTGCCGCTCCCGCCTCTGCTTGCGTGTGGTATTCAATCACTGCTGTAGCCTTGATGGTCCCATTACAGTACACGTCCACATGGACAGGGCCAGCGGGAAATCTTAGGAGACACAAATGAGACGTAGGTCCTGAGTACACGGAAGAAAACGTGCTCCATTTTTCTACAAGTGGAGGAACCAAGAAAGGCTTTAAAAATCCATAAACCTTTTACTAACATTTAGTACCAAAATGTTTTCCTTTATCCAGTCTTCATTTTGTTAATAGAAACCATGCAAGAGACTGAGTTCACAAAGGATTGCTTAAAACCATATAGGAACCATGTTTAAATGACCATGAAAGTGAAGCATCAGCCCATTCTCCTCACCTTTCCCTCCTAAAGACAGGGTACACCACGAGTCTTTGCCCAGCAGTATGGCCTGGTATTCAGAAAAAGGGGGACAGTGCCAGGGCTCCTCACTGGGCCCTGATGTGAGGTGTGTAGTTACCTCTTGATCTGTGACCCTAGCCCTCCAGTCTCTCTTTGGAGTAATTTATATTATCTTTACCTAATACCTGGAGATCTCGGAAAAGTCAAGTCATTGGATCAAAGTTAGGCTCATATCATTACCTTATTAAGAAAATCACCATTAATCATAGGCAACGTTCTCTAGAAGCTTTAAAAAAAGAAGCAGTGACTAGAGATATGGGACTTTCCCTTATCTTTTCCCTGGGGCACAAAGATATACTGCTGACAAGGCCAGGGATCAGCCATTCGGTGCCGGTACCATTCACACTGTCCAGTTTGATAATGAGCTGGTGGATGGGAGAGGGACAAGTATGTTCCCTCTATGCCAAACCCCATGGTCAGCTACAAACAAGAGAGCAAGTTACTGGAGAATGAGAGGCTGTCCATAAAAAAGAACAATAAATGCATATTCCATTCAGAAAGTTAGTCTTTTATTATAATAAAAAGGAAATAAGTTAGCTCTTAGCGTTTTTGATTTATATTCAGAACACACTTTAGTTTTTTGTTCATCAAGGAGGCATTTCTAAGTTTCCCTGGAAAACCATCACTTAAACATCTGGGATGTGTTTGGAATACTAAACTACAAGTTGGGTTTGAGCGCATCCGCCAGTGAAGTTTTCAATATTTAAAAATGTGGAAACATTAATTTTATTTTACAAATTTAAGGGTCTCTTATAATACTGCTCAGGAAAATGTAAAGGCATGAGATATAATCAGGCTTAACCAGATCAAGACAATGAAATTTTCCCTCAATGACCTGCCCCAATATGGAATCTAGATTAGAAAGTGTGTGCTGCAAACTTCTGTAGTCCCAAAAGTCAGTTTCCACCAGACAGAACAGAGAAACTGCAACCAAACCTGTGCGATGAAAATTATGCCTCACTGCCCTTGCCAAGGGCACAGATGCATGGGGGCTCAGGAGACACCAGAGTCAAAAGAAATAAACTTTAGCAGATTTCCAGAGGATGGTTTTGAATGAAGAAATCAATCTATCTGGAAAAGAGATTTGGGCTGTGCTCTTTCTTCTCTGCGAGTGGAGCAAAATTCCTGGTATTTAGCCCTACCTGGCCATTTTTGATACTTAAATTATTTGGCTTTATTGACAAACTTGGACTCCTGAGCTCAGAGGCCTGCCTTAATAATGATCTCTTGAACTTGCCTTTTCCCAACAGTTCTCTGAAAGGCAGGAGCACTGCTTCAGCTCTGGTCACTGAGGGCCACAATTGATGGCTCTCTGGTAAAAATCAAAACATTTGAAAGGCCTGGGGACCATATGTGGGAGGGGAACAGGAATCCGTTGATTACTGTCTACCCCAAAGCAGGCAGCTAACACTATGGGCAGTGTACAGAACAGAGGTCAAGACCAGTGGAGTGAGTAGAGAGGGAGGGATAAGCCCCCGTTCTGCAGAGGAAAGAAGCGTGTGGAGGAAGAAGAGTGTGACCCCCAGTCATGCACACAGACAAGACCTTTCAGAGGCTTGAAAAAGGAACAGGATCTAGAGGTCAAGCTCTGGACCATTTCTGAGTCTCTCTGTCAATCCCTGCCTCCACTTCCAGACTAGAAAGCACATATCTCTGAGCTGTCAGAGCTGTGTCCACAAACCCGCCCTTGCACGGACAGCTTGAGGCTGTATGCCCATTGCCCAAGAAACTCTGTTCCTCTCCCAACTGCTGTTTGCCCTTCACCACCTGGTAAACCTCCCTGGAATCCTCTCTTTGTATTTGAACATTATTAAATAAATTTTGGTTGCTCAATACCTATGGCATACCTAAAATCAATCTCTTGAATTTATGTCAAAAACATCTTGGTATACAGTTGAAAACCAAACAAACTGGGCTGGAGCAATAGCTCAGCAGGCAGGGCATTTGCCTTGCATGAGGCAACCCTGGGTTCAATCCCGGGTACCACATATGGTCCCCATACACTCCCAGGAGTGACCCCTGAACACTGCCAAGTGTAGCCCCCAAACCAAAAGAATTTAAAATAAAACTGTAAAATTCCTTATTTTTCTAAGCAGTTTCAGCATCATGACTGGTACATTCTTAAATTATTTTTTGGGATTCCTTTAGTAAAATGTGAAGCTATATTTACATCAACCAGAAGAATATTTTAATTACTAGCAAGCATATTTTTGTCTGTACAGTTTATGTTCCTTTCACCCTTTGTTTCCCCCGCCTGCCTGCGGAACAGCAGATAGAGGAAAATCCTCTTCCTTCTACACAGAAACGATTTCATGATTCAATTAAAAACTTCCCCAACAATTTTCATGAATTTTTACAGAATCCACAGACAAGTTCCTTAAGCACAGTACAGGCCCTGTCTGGAGACACACCACAAGGCTCCAGAAGGAGCAATTTATTGCAAACGACCTGACCCTACATCTACTCAGGTACTGAGCAGGAGGAAAGGGAAGAAGATGAATCAGAGGATGTCTGCTCAAAACAAAAACCACCAGGTTACGTGATACAGGGGTACAGCGGGAGGTGCCACTGAGAGAAGAGCACAGGCGGCCACCTGTGGCGGGGCACAGCTCCCTCTGAGTCGTTGCTCTGGACAGGAACATTCGGTAAGAACTTCAGTCCAGGAAAGGGCTGGGATAGATGCAGAGAAGCCTGAGCAAGGAAACTAGGTGTGACCAGAGTCTTGTTCACCCCCCAGGGGACTGTGCTAGGCCCTGTCAGCCATGGACGGCTCTAGTAATGAATCGAGTCTCCTCCAACTGTGAGGGCCAGCCAAGCAGAGACCACCAGTCAGGCCACTGATGGCGAGCCAAACAGGCCACATAGATGGTGATCCCAGGAGCCAGATCATCGGAGCTGCATCCTGTGGGAAATTTTCCTGTGCAGGAGATGGGACAGAGGTCAGTCACCACTGAATTTGGTGGCCCATAATATAATTATTCCCAGAGTGGAGGCCCTGCACTCACTGCAGTTTGAGACTAAACTAAAACATCTTGTCTGAATCCCTGAGGACGAAAGGACCAGGGAAGGTTAGTAGAGGACTGGGTAAGGCGAGGGATTAACATTAACAGAGGCAGGACCACCCTCTGTTCTTTTTCCTGAGACCCTGGGCCTGTTCCAAAAAGCTGCTGCTGTGTTAACAGGGCTTCTGGAGAGAGTGGAGTGTGCATGTGAGTTTACTGTGGCTTCTTCATCCCTTAACAGCCTGCGTGAATGCTCAGAACAGGAGTGACCGGCCATGGGAACTGATACACAGGGGTCCAGGCGGTCAGCACAGCAAATGGCTCTGCAGAGAATAGGAACAGTTCTGTGTCCAATGGATGCAGAGAAACAGTGCATTGTACAGCTGATGTGTCTGAACGAAGCATCTGAAATAATGACTGGTGCAAATGAGGAAATGAACTCAAGGCTTCACTTCACCGCCATAAATCACAGCATAAACAGCTGGCTGTGATGGGCAGCTGCCATATTAGCTGCTGCGGCCAGAGCCATCTCACGCCTGGGCTGGCATCACCCCTGCGGTTTTATAAGCATTCACAAGTGGAAACAAATGGGGTGTCCCTCTCTGCTCACATTCCCATGTATTCTTCCTATGCCTCACTTTTCTTGACAGCTCAAGCAGTTCTCACAGCCCAGTCTGACAATCCCAACACTTGAGGTGTGGCTAAGAGGGTTTCCGTGATGCTTGATCCTTTCCAGTGTGGTTCTGGGTGCAGCCCTTAGGCAGCACTTGGAAACCAGTAATGTGGTGTTGGGTGTGAGGAGGGAAGCAGGTGGGTCTATGGCTGGGGTCCCAGGCTCAGGCTGGGGACCAGATGCAGAAGTCCTCTGCCATCCTCGCTTTCGTCTCTCTTTACCTGGGGCACGACTTGGTCCTCTGCCTCCAAGAGACTCTAGATCTGAGATTCTAAGGCTTTTAATTGTGTATTGTGCAAATGCACTGGGCCATGAAATAAAACCCAGTTCATTACTAGGGCAAAAAAGGAATCAAGAAACAGCCTTGAGGTAGAGAAATAAGACACTAGACCCTTTCAACCAAGACCTGGGCCTTTCTATTCCCATATGCTATTACATGGTGGTCAACATTTTGTAAAAAAAAAACTCTCACTAATTTTCAGAGCATTTAATGTAGAAAAAAACATGTACAGTGAAGTCTTGAGTTTAATCCCTGGCAGTACCACAGAATTCCTTTTAATGTGAAGTTTATTAAGCAGAACTAGTGAATTCTTTAAAATACAAATCTGCTGTTTTACCACCCAGATTAAATATCTGAACTCTGACATATTTTGTTCTTGGCCCTGTTCATCATTTCTAGGTTTACTGAACATGAAATTATAATGTGAATAATTTTGACATTTTTGATCTGCTATATGGGAAATATTATGTAAGTACTTCTTAATTTGCAAGTCAGCGTTTCCCTTGATTATTTTATTCTCACCAGTGTTAGCATAAACTCAAAGACTAATTGGTTAGAAATTACTTGTTAAATCGTTTTTCTCTTTTGAGGCCCTGAGGACTGAACCCAGGGTCTCCTACAGCTGGGCAGATGCTTCCCCACTAAACTCATCTCTGATCCCACACTGGGTAATTTTTAAATGTGGCAAGAGCAAGTAGAGGATTTAGGAGGTCATGAAAAAGACCCAGCACAAGCTCTTTCCTCACCAACTTCCAGAACCCCTGCCGTCCTGAGCCCAGTCGCAAGTTTTCACAAATCCTCTGCTCATTTCAGTCATCCAGCTCTTCAGCTGGGCAAGAAGACATGGACAAGAGACACATGCCATTCATAACAACACAAAGTGTCTGCTAACACTCTTGGCAACTGAGTTCAGAACTGTAGCGCTGGCAGGGAGGGAAAGCTCAGGGTGCAGGTGATGAGACTTTTCATTTTTCCGCTTTATTCTCAAATTTTTCATCTCGTTTGATTTTGAGAATGCCTTAGAAGCTCCTATGTACAGAGATTCATAACTTTATTGTCTCATTAGATAAGACATTATAAATTTAAAAGCAGGTACTTCTACATTTATATCAAAAAAAGTCAGAAGTCACTCTGTTCGACTTTCACTTCAGTATAACTGTTGCCACAGCACTTGCCAAAATGAAGTGATATACCAGGACGCATAAGAAATGTAACTGGAGCCTCACATCCAGTGCTAAATGAAGCATAATCAAGCTTAATCCAAAAGGACTCCATGAAATTAGATAACTTCTATCTAGCCAAAATATCACAGATATTCTAGCTGGAATTTTAAATCTTAGACAATTTATTGCAATGTGAGCAAAAATTATAAAAACTAATAAAGATGAGCTCCATAAATAAATAAGGGGAGACTGTTGCTTCAGTAATGATACCAGGATGTTGAAAGAGAAGGAATTAAATTCTTCAGGTGGTTGGAAAATAAAAAAAAAAGAGAAAAGAGGAAAAGAAAACCATTAAGTGCAAACTCAAGTGTCTGGAATTCAACACTTTGCATTTTGCTGCTGCTGCGTGTGGATGTGCTCGGTGCTGAGAGTGGCCCACGGCGACAGCTGGTGCTGCATGGATGACATGTGGTCTTAGAGCAGAGAGGGGCAGCACATGTGCCTGTGAAGCTGGGGCAGGCCTGGCTCCTGCAGATAGAGTCGTATCCTGTGGGTTTCCTGAGAAGGGTCAGTCTGACAATTCACAATGACTGTGGCAGCACATGTTCTTACCCAAGGCCTTCGTGCACCAGACTGTCTTACTCCAAAGGACAGGGTGTGCTCTAATGCAGGTGGTGGGGACCTAAATTCAACCTCCAAGGTATCAGGAGTCTCCTCGTCTTGCAAAATAATAAATATTTCACCAGTATTCTAGAAGAGAAGAAACATGTAGATATTTGAAAAAACATGTATGTGAAAGAGAGCACATCACTTAAATGGTTGTGCCCAATTATCTTGCACATCTACAGACTCAACCACATTCAGAAATCAAGTGCTCAAGTGTGATTCTCACTGAACACCCACTGTCTTTCTCTCACATTGCATCTGATGACTGATCAGGCATGACTGTTGGCCTTTTCCTGTGTGTGGGATCAGTCACAGGCCTCCAGGGAACCACCCGCCATGCCAGGCAAACCCTTTTTTCCTTCAATCCTTTTCCTTGACAGAACAGTTCTACAATTTGGTTGCAACTATGAGATCACCAAAAGCAAAAGCAAATTGTGCAAGAAAGGAGAAATGGACTTAAGGACTTAATTATAAAGCAACTGTACATAAAATCCCAGGGGATCAGAACAAGCGCAGGGGTGCACGTTATGGGAAAACACGCATGGGAGCATGACACACAGCTGTGAGCATCTGACCTGAGTCAGAGGAGCTCCCTGAACACACAGCACTGAAAAACTGCACAGTCACATGCAAAGTAAAGCCAGATCACTGGCACCAGACAGGAACACAGAGTAGAAGTGGGTTGAAGACTTGGATCTCTACCTGAAACCATGAAATACACAGTAATGGGGGTGACTGCCTCATCAGAAATGTATCTGGAGCCTCAACTCCAGTGGCAAAGGAATCAAAAGTAAGAGCAATTCAACAGGACTGCATGAACTTCAATAGCTTCTATATATATAAGTCAAAATAACTACTACCAAAAAAAAAGGCAACCTAGCAGTTTGGAGAAGGTATATGCATGCCATGAAGCTAACATGGGCTTAATATCTATAATATAGAAAGAACTTAACTCTAAAACAAAAGATGAGCGGATACTTCTGTGAAGTCACAAAGACTCTCAACCAACTGGCTCGAAAATCTCTGGGGCTAAGATATGTCCATTCTGGGCATCTCCTTTCACAGTGCAGTTCTCCTAAACCTTGGTCCCTGGGGTCTCTCCGCCTTAGCATCCCCCATCCTGTGGGCCCTGAGAGAACATCACAAGCACCTCACACTGCTATAATGTCCAACAAATCAACACTGCTCCCCACTTTCCACCCTATCCCCTCACACTGCTTCTGGGTCCGGGGGTGAGGAGCTGGAGCTTCTTCCCACCTGCACTCCCTCACAAGGGGCCCAGGCATCATACCTGCCTGTCAGTCTGCACACCCTGGGGATCCTGCAGTGGCATCCCTGAGGGCAGATCTAGGCATTGAGATTTCTGGAATCATTTGTGGTAGTCTCTTCACACTGCCTAGAGGGGACAGATGTGTGGATGGTGAAATAGGCAGCCCCAGGGAGTGGGTCACTGATCTGCAGTGTGGTATTTCTGGCATGTGCACAGAAGAATCGCTGCTGCTTCCACTGCTTTTCAGTGGAACCAGTGGCTGAGAGCAGAGTCCAACAGGGACGGTTGCCCACCAAGCAGGTGAGAGTCAGGATGAAACAAGTGGGTAGCGTGCTTGACTTGTGCACGTGTTCCAGGTTCTCCAGGGCTAGTAGCAGTCAGCTGGAGCCATCTCTGACTCTGGTTCCTGTCCTGACCCTGTGGCAGCGGCCATGCTGTAGAGAGCTCACAGTTACTCCTGGCTTCATTCTTCCTTTCTGCTCTATACGAAAAGGGGCGGAGACCCCAGGATGGCTCCAGTCACACAGGTATGGCAGCCAAAGGCTAGGTCACAGGAAGGGGCTGGGCTGTGCTCAGCAGCAGTATATGCCTCTCATGTGATACCTGGGTCCCATCTTCCATACTAACATAACCCCCAAAAAAAGAAAAGAAGAAGGCAGTCTTGATCTGGGAGTGTGCCATAGGGAGACAACGCAACAACAACTAAATCATGAATAAAGGCCCAAATGTCATCAAGCCAGTTAAAAAGCCCTTTGAGCTTCACTCTCGCTTTATAATCTAAATTTGCTCCAGAAATCAAAGAGTAATCCAACTGATTTTTAAAATGTGCTTCAGAACAGCAGTGGGAGAATGAAATAAAAATAAAGGAATGTGGGTTGATTGTAGGGATGGAAGGAAGCGGTGAGGGGGCAGAGGAGTTGAGATGCAGGGGACAGATTCTAGCAGGTGGAAGGGAACGCACAGGATGGTGCAGGGCCACCCACACAGCCGCCTGCTCTCAGCCCAGGATAGGCAGAGTAGCCAGAGCCATGGGGAGATAGGGAGGAGCCAGGGGCAGGGAATACTGGGAGCAGGGAGGAGTTGGGGAGCAGGGCCTAGGAACTGGTGGGGGAGAAGCACAGCTCTTGAGAGGCCCAGGGAAACCAGCCTCTGGGGAAGCTCATTCAGGTGGAGTCCAGAGCGCGGAGACAGAGAGAGCAGCGCAGGGGCAGGCACAGATGCACAGGCCTCCACAGGAACCGGAGGCCAGGCTCACTGGCATTACCTCTCCTGGACACAGGCTGGCACTGGTGGCTCTTGGGGACTGGAGAAGTCATAGCTGTCAGGGCTGCCTGGGCACTGCAGAGCAGTTAGCAGCACCCCTGGCTTATGCCCAGTTTGTCCTCAGTCACAGGGACTAGAAATACCTGCAAACCTGGTCACCAAGTCTGAAGTCATGTCACATAGTCACACACTCGCAACTGATGCACACACTCACACATATACACACACTGACGCTCATCCCACACTCACAACTCATGCCCATACACACATACTCATGCACACATTCACACACATACCGACAGTCATACATTTGCACCCTCCACACACACTCAAACCCCTAAAACATGCACTTACATGACTAAACACACACACTCAATCACACATATTCATACATCCACACTCACGCACTCCTGAACACATTCACACACTCAAAGACACTCACAGACACACAGTCATACACTCACTCACAAACATATACTCAAACACACACATATGCATGTACACATCATGCACATATGCCAAATGGCACATTTATACACACAAATGCACACACTAATACACTCAGAGTCACACATAAGAGAACACATACATACATGAAATACATGCTTATATGCAAACACAGACATACACAGGAACACACACTGACATACACAGACTGACACAAATATACACTCAGAGTCACATGCACTAACACACTCCCAGACACACAGGGTGAGTAAGTAATGAGCAGAAAGACCAGGCCGAGGTCCAACTTAGTGTCATCACATGCGGTCTGTCACCTGGGGAAAACACAACCCCATGAGTGGCACTTGGACAGAATATGTACACAAGCAGCCAGGACTTCAGGGATCCCACTACTTCAAAAGAACATTAAGGGGACTAATGTCTGGGCTCATCTAAAAGCTGTCTTTTCAGTTTTGAAATAGAACAGAGTGCTATTCTTTGAGAAGGAAAACAGCAGTCCAGTGCAGAGCAGACTTAAGCTGGCGAAATACATCTAGATGTTCCTCAGAGGACCAGGAGGCTTTCACACAGAGCATCAGCTCAGTGTTCCTCAGAGGACCAGGGAGGTGTTTTTACACAGAGCATGGAGGACACATCTTGACTGCTGCTGCACTATATGTGGGCAAACACATTTGCTGCATAGAGTGTGACAGAGGTTCAAGGTCCAGGAATACATGGAATGGGGGAAAAGAGGCCTTGCTGGGCCAGGGGTTGGCTGAAGGGAACCTGCTCTCAGCCACAAGGCTCACAGTGCCCCTCACAAAACACTGGGAACCAGGGAGATCATAGAGCTCTGATAGGAAGACAGAGCCCTCTTCTCCCTGGCAGTGATATCTGAACCTTTCTCAACAGCATGCTGGGCAGGCCCCTCTATCTCAACATGACAGAGATGTGCCTCCTTCATGTCCACTATGCATAGATGTCAGCATGTTCAGCAGGTGTCAATGGTCTCTGTATGGGAGAGTAGGGCTGGACACCATGGTCTTTCTTGGAACTGACCGGAGACCCAAAATTAAAAGAAAGGAGCCACTATTAGACAATGATAGAGAAGGACAATGTCTGGCTTATCTAGAATACCAGCATGGACTTGACCTAGGGGCGTTGATTCTGATTGAAATAACAACTTAGGTACAGTAATTTGCTGCTCTTGGGTGTCTGGGTCATGTGGGACTGGGCTAAAATAGTGATCCAGGATGATTCAACTCTTGGGTCTTAAGAATCCTTACATGCAAGGACACCCTGGAGGGCTCAAAATGGAATAAATTCACTTTGACAGATGTGAAAAATATGTGCCCCCAGTTGCTTAGTGGGAAAGTACCAGAACAGCCCGCAGAGTCTCTGGTCAAAACAAGGGGACCTAGATTTGAATTCTGGCTTCTCAAAGCTGTGATAAGGGATAGACTTTATATTCAAATTTTCTTTGCAGGTATTTTTACAGCCTTTTAGGCTCATTGCATAATTCTTGGTGAGCTATTTTTACTCCCAAAGGGGATTGTTTCTTCCCCTGCACTGACTCACTAAGACTCGTCTCATTTGTTCTTTCATACTGTCTCTACTATTCATTCCTCTCTGCCATGATCTCTAATCTGTGTAGCTACAGCTCTCATCTCTAACTAGGTCAGGGTCAGGAAACAGAATCCAACCTTTTGTTGCTCATAATGGACACACTTGAATTCTCACAACAGGTTCATAGTAAAAGGTTAGAAAACAATCTCACAGGCCAGTGGCAGATGAACAAAGAGGTAGAGACATCCATATAATATCACAAAAAATATGTCAATAAGAAAACAAGAGCCCTAAAAGAGGAATTGGACGTGCTGGAATTAATAGATATATTCACAGCCCCCTGCCTCCCCAGGTCCATGAGTCAGATCACACATTTATCTCCAGTGCATGTGAGACATTCTATAGGCTAGATCACATGCTAGGGCACAACTTGAGTGTCCATAAATTCATGAAAACAGAAATGGTATCAAGTGTCTTTTTTAGACCTCAGGGCCATAAGGCCACATACGGAAATTATTTGTAAAATGAAAGTTTGGAAAAGTGATGACATTTGGAATCTGAACGTACTCTTCAATAACAACAAAGTCTAAAGGAAAGCAAAGAAGAAATAAAAAGATTCTTCAAAGTGAACAGAAACTGTCTATCATAATATATAGAACACAGCAAAAGCTGTGCTGAGGGGGATATTCATCATAATATAAAGGATGTCCAAATCAAGAGCCTAACCTCAGAGCATGAGAAACTAGAAAAATAAACCAAGTGAATCCCAAAGTAGAATGAAATAAGGAAAAACAGAGATAAAAGCAATGCTATAGAAACCAAGAAAACAAAGCAAAGAGTCAATGAAATCAGAAGCTGGATTTTCAAAGGAATAAATAAAGCCAACAAACTCTTAACTATACTCATGAAGAAAAACCAGAAATCAGCAGTCAAAGGGCAGAAATTAGAACAGACTCGTCAGAAATCAAAACAACCACAGGTGGCTAATATAACAACTCTAGCCAATAAGCTCAAGAACCTCGTGGAGGTAGATAAATACTTAGAATCATAAAACCTCCCTTCAGTGAATGGAGGACAAAGAAAGCCTAAACAGATTAAGCATGAATAATGAAATTGGAAGATTAATTAAAAAATATCCCTTAGAACCAAAGTCCAGGTCCAGGTGTGTTCCCACTTCACAAAATCATCAAATAAGTCTTTCTATCCATACTCAAGCTCTTACAAAATATTGAAGAAGCAGGAATCCTCTTAACAGCTTCCATGAAACTACCATTACCCCAATACCAAGAGCAAAGATATGTCTAAGAAGGAAAGAACACTGATGCAAAAATTCTCAACAAAATCTAGCAACAGAACCAAAGACTCATCAAAAAGATCATACATCATGACCAAGTAGGATTCATCCAGGGAATGCAAGGATGGTTCAACATTCATAAATCAATCAACATAATACATCATATCAATAAGAGAAAAAAATTATATGATCCTATCAATAGATGCAGAAAAAGCATTTGACAAGATCCAGCACCCATTCATGATTAAAACCCTCCAGAAAATGGGAATTGAAGGAAGCTTCCTTAAGATAGTCAAAGCCATCTACCAAAAGCCCACAGCAAGTATCATTCTCAATGGGGAAAAATTGAAAGCCTTCCCCTTAAGATCAGGAACACGACAAGGTTGCCCTCTCTCACGTTTTTTATTCAATATAGTACTGGAAGTACTCGCCATAGCAATCAGAGAAGAAAAGGACATTAAGGGCATCCAGATAGGCAAGGAAGAAATCAAGCTATCATTATTTGCAGATGACATGATATTATGCTTAGAGAACCCTAAACTCTTGACCCAAAAACTCTTAGGAACAATAGATATTTATAGTAGAGTGGCAGGGTACAAAATCAATACCCAAAAAGTCGGTGGCTTTCCTATGTACAAATAACAAAAGAGAAGAAAGGGATATTAAGAAATCGATTCCATTCACAATTGTGCCACAGAAAATCAAATACCTAGGAATCAGCTTAACCAAGTGTGTAAAGGACCTATACAAAGAGAACTACAAGACACTGCTTCAAGAAATAAAAGAGGACATGAGGAAATGGAAACACATTCCCTGCTCATGGATGGGGAGAATTAACATTGTCAAGTGGTAATACTCCCTAGAGCCTTGTACAGATTCAATGTGGTCCCTATAAGGATACCCATGACATTCTTCAAAGAAATTGACCAAACACTCCAGAAATTTGTATAGAATAATAAACCCCCATGGATAGCTAAAGCAATCCTTGGGACAAAAAAAGATGGGAGGCATCACCTTTCCCAACCTCAAACTGAACTACAAAGCAGTAGTAATTAAAACAGCATGGTATTGGAATAAAAACAGACCTGTGGACCTATGGAATAGAGTTGAGTATCCTCACACCCACCCTCAAAGACATGATCAGTTAATCTTTGATAAAGGTGCAAAGAGTCCAAACTGGAGTTAAGGAAAGCCTCTTCAACAAGTGGTGCTGGGAAAACTGGACAGCTACATGTAAAAAATGAATTTGGACCTGTGTCTAACACCTTGCACAAAAATCTGATCAAAATGGATTAAAGATCTCAATATCAGACCTGAATCCATAAAGTACGTTGAAGAAAATATAGGAAAAACCCTCCACAACATTGAAGCTAAAGACATCTTCAAAGGTGAAACACCATTAACAAAGCAACTAGAAGAAAAGATAAACATTTGGGACTACATGAAACTAAAGAGCTTCTGCACCTTGAAAGAAACAGTGACCAAGATAGAAAGACAGTCCACAGAATGGGAAAGAATATTCATCCAATACCCATCTGATAAGGGGTTAATATCCAGGATTTATCAGGCACTGGTACAGCTATATAAGAATAAAACAGTCAACGCCATTAAAATATGGGGAGAAGAGATGAACAGAAACTTTGACAAGGAAGAAATTCGAATGGCCAAAAGGCATATGAAAAAATGCTCATCAGCACTAATCATCAGAGAGAAGCAAATCAAAACAACAATGAGATATCACCTCACACCACAGAGACTGGTCCATATCCAAAATGGTAAAAGCAACAAATGCTGGCATGGATGCAGGGAAAAGGGGACTCACAGACATGGGGGCAGAGCTGCTTCTGGCTCTCCCTGTGCCCAGCCACTCACAAGGCGCCAGGAGGGATGGCGGGTTCTAGCCCTGGCCCGCCACCCCAGCAGAACCTTGCAACAATGCTCACCAGCAAAATTTTAAAAAATCAGTGCCTTCTGAAATCTGGCAAAAGCAAGGGTGACCATTTTCTTTTCTCACTATGATTAGGCAAGAAATCAAAGGGATACAAATGTAAAAAAATCCACTATTTTCAGATGACATTAATATACACAAAAGACCCTAATAGTCCACTAAAAAGCTCTAAGAAACAATAAATAATTAAAGCAAAGTAGCAGGCTACAAAATAAATACACAAAATAATTATGCTTCATTTCTATATGTAAATGACAAGAAGTAAAATAGAAAAAAAAACAGTACCTTTTAAAGTAGTGGTTAAAAACATAAAACACCTACAAATAAACTTAACAAAGAATGTGAAAGACTGCTGAAAGAAATAGGACTGACTATTAGGAAAGGGAAAATTATTCCATACTTGTGAACAAAAATAACAAGTCAAAATGACTGGAATCATATTAGAGATTTCAGATGGTTCCCACTGAAGTTCCAGTGATGGGACCAGAGAGTACAGCAGATACATCTCTTGCCTTGTACACAATCCAACCTGGGTCTGATTCCTTAGCACCTTATATGGTCCCCGAATCCTTTAAGGAGTAATCCCTGAGTGCAGAGCCAGGAGTAAGCCCTGCATACAACTGGGTGTGCCTCAAAACAAAACAAATTTCAATGAAATTCTTCATGGACTTAGAACAAACTTTACTAAAATTTGCATGGAATTGTAAAACACCCTGAATAGCCCAAGTTATTCTAAGAAGTTGGGAGATACTGTATTTGCAGATCTTTAATTTTATTATTAAGCTACATAAACCACAACCGTGTGGTACTAGCTGCACGATAGACTCTAAGCCAATAGAATAGAAAGAATAGAACTGAGAGCTCAGATAGGGAGCCTCAGATTCATGGAGAATTAATTGATGACAAAGGAGCTGGGTGTATGAAGTGGAGCATGAAAAATTTCTTCAACAAATGGTTTTGGGAAAATTGGATAGCCATGTGCAAAAAAAAATAAATAAAACAAAAAGTAACTGGAACCATATCTTACACAAATTGACAAAATCAGTTTTAATTTACTTTCCAACATTCAACTAATACATATTAGATGGCTACTTTTGCCAGACATTGTTCTATGGACACAGCCAGGAGCAAAGCAGACACAGGTGCAGCTATGAGTGAACTACACCTGCCTCACAACAGGGCCACGAGCTGAATCGCACAAGCCACTGACCTCACACATGACATGTCTGGGCAGCACCAGGACTGCAGGCTGGGGTCCACCACGTGCTTCTGATGATGCTTCAGTCCCTTCTCTCTTTCCTGCAGCCCCAGAATATCCCCTTTGTAGGTGCATTGGAACACAGTCCTCAAAGTGGTCCTTATAGCCTAGAGAAAAGGACATTCATGCAGATTAGCATATAGCTAAGATGGTATTTTATTTCCTTCATTGCTATTATGACTAATGGTTGAACAATTTAACATATGGGACAACCAATTATGTTTAATACTGCTGAAACAGGAGCCAATTCAGGTTCATCCCCAATATCCCATATGGTCCCCGGAACCCCATCAGGAGTGCTCTGTGAGCCATATATATAAAAAAACATATATATATAAATGACAGCAATGCTGATTATTAATCCGTCTTTCCAGAGTGACTAGCACTGCAGCTTTAGTATGCAACACTCAAGTGTTGAATAACATCTTCCTACTCAATTAATATTACCCTCCCAAACCCAGACACAACTTAACATTTTTATTAAACTAGTAAAACTGAGAAACAAGAAACCAGGTTGTTAAATGACTAGAATTTCTTTTACTTTAAACCAGGACAATTTCCATCAGAGTGCTTTACATATATTTCAGATTTTTGAAAGCCATAATCATAAATAGTAGACTATTACTGAAGAAAGCAGCATCTCTGTGTAATCATGAAATATCAGTTTTCCAATATTAATGCACTCTGGTTTTCTAGATCAAACAAGTTAGATATTTTTTGAAAGTGTTACTAAGAGTACTGAAATAAATATGCAATAGGAACTTTTAATTTTAAAGAAGAGGATGTTTGATTTTTAAAGATTTTCATCTTCTAGGACAGCAGGGCTGAGCTGAGGCTGCCAGAGCAGGAACCAGGGTGTACCTCAGCCCAAGTGGAGCTGGTACTACTGGTGTAAACCCAAACACAAAATCAACATTTGGTGACTTAGCATTTGATCTCATTCATTACATTTTCCTCTACTAAAGTAAAAAGCTGCACTGAGAAAGATGGCCAATTTTATCACTTTGTGTATAATGGAACGACATAAATGAGATTAGAAGCAGGTGCATTATGCATACCTGGAGGTTTAGGCTAGCCCCAAAGTGGTCCTTGAGACCCCAGCAGAGAGACACAACAGAGGCCTGGCTCTGTGTGCTAAGGGGCATTGGTTACCCGTGGCCCTGCTCCACACACCCTGAGGGTTGGTCACTAAGCAGAGCTCTGGGAAGTTGCCTCTGACCTAGGGAAGACACATGGACACACCCAAACCACAGAAACCACCTCTGTGGAGTTCCATTCCTTCTGCCCCTTCTGGAGTGTGACTCTGACCTGCTCCCTAGGCCCCCCATTGAAACTTATCAAACTGCCAAGGCACCAAATTGTTCCAGATCTATAGTTTGTGGGCCATGCAATACCTGAAATATTCATGGTACTTCATGATACTTCAAGGATCCCAGCAAATCAGATGGGAAAGTTGCCTAGAAGAACCCAAACCGTTCATTGAGCCTAAACAATAACACAGAAGGCTCAGCCAGCGCTAATCAGTACGGCAGATCCTCAGACAGTGATTTCAGCAACACAATGGTGAAAGAGAACGATGACCACAAATTCACTCAGAAATACAACACCACAATATGGGACTACATGAAACTAAAAAGCTTCTGCATCTCAAAAGAAACAGTGACTAAGATACAAAGACAGTCCACAGAATGGGAAAGAATATTCACCCAATACCCATCTGATAAAGGGTTAATATCCAGGATATATCAGGCACTGGTAGAACTTTACAAGAAGAAAACAAACAACCCCATCAAAAAATGGGGAGGAGAAATGAACAGAAACTTCAATAAGGAAGAAATTCGAATGGCCAAAAAACATAT
Organism: Cryptotis parvus; assembly: GCA_021461705.1. Taxonomy (NCBI): domain Eukaryota; kingdom Metazoa; phylum Chordata; class Mammalia; order Eulipotyphla; family Soricidae; genus Cryptotis; species Cryptotis parvus. Next base: position 44,647 of record JAJIBD010032982.1, on the reverse strand, counting down.
GAAAAAATGCTCATCATTGTTGGTGGAATGCCGGCTGGTACAACCTTTCTGGAAAACAATATGGACATTCCTCCAAAGACTAGAAATTGAACTCCTATTTGACCCAGCCATGCCAGTCCTGGGAATCTACTCTGGGAAGCCTAAAATATGCAGCGGAAATACCATCCCTACTTTTATGTTCATAGCAGCATTATTCACAATAGCCAGAATCTGGAAACAACCAGAGTGCCCGAATTGATGACTGGATAAAGAAGCTTTGGTACATCTACACAATGAAATACTACGCAGCTGTTAGGAAAAATGAAGTTATGAAATTTGCCTATAAATGGACGGACATGGAGAAGATCATGTTGAGTGAAATTAGCCGGAAGGAGAGAGACAGATATAGAATGACTGCATTTATTTGCATGACATAAATATATATGTATATATTATGATACCAATATCCAAGGTCAAGTGAAACATGTATCATGAGGTCTTGTCAAAGGTGGAAATTATCACAAATGTTTGGAAGTCAGAAGGTAGGTAAGACAGAAAATGGAACAGTATGCTAACAATTGTTGAAAGTACTAATACCAACCTAGAACTGAGCATTTAATACAAGCAAAAAGATACACATGACAACCCTTTAATGTATGTTCTGCAATCCACAATCTGGAAGGGAAGGAAAAGAGAAGGGGATAGAGAGAAAGGGAAGGAAATAAAGAACCTGACATGGAGGCAGGCTGGGGGAGAGGGAGGGAACTGGGTAGTTGGTGGTGGGAGATGGGCACTGGTGGAGGGATGGGTTCTGGAACACTGTATGACCAAAACCCAAATATGAACATCTTTGTAATTGTATATCTCACAGTGGAACAATAAAACACCTAAAAAAGAAATACAACACCACAGTGAGATAGAACAATGATAACAAATTGACTTTTAATGATCTAAGATTCAATCATTTCATTTGCCTTTGTGTTGTAACAAACAATATAAAATAAATTTGATGTGCCTGAAGATGGCAGGCTGGGATGCTGGGAAACTGGGGACATTGGTGAGGGAAGGACACTGGTGTTGGAACTTTTAATGCTTGAATCAACTACATTGTAAACAACTTGGTAAATTACAGCTGTGCAATTTTTATATACTTATATATACAATTATATATACTTAGTATAATTATAACTTGGTGTAATTACAGTATAATAAATATTTAAAATATTAATTCAAAATATATCATAGAGCTAATAAATAACAGGAGGAAGAAGAAGAGGATGAAGGAGAGGAGGAAGAGGTGGAGGAGTTGAATCTGTGTCCACTATCCCCCTTTCCAAGGATAGATCTGAAAGAAATAAAGGCAAGGCAGATCCACTGAGTGACACAGAACCACAGAACCTGACCACTGACTTTCAACTATTCCCACTACTGAATGGTACTGTCAAGTGTTTCATCCATTTTGGTTGTTTCATTTAAAAATGAAAAAAAATCTAGATTACAAGAAAAATGTGTGTGTCGATAGTGAGAGTTAAATTATACATGGGGCATGTAATTTATGAATAGAGAAGCGACTTTTGCTGTGTTGCAGAATATTTCACTGAAATACCTGGGACGAGATAAGGCAAGCTCAGCCCAGACATAGGTAACAGTTTACCAGCTTCTTATTCCTCTTTTCTCACAACTAAGAAAGGAAAGGCAGAGTGTGACCTGACTGAGAGTCTCCAATGCACTGCCAGGCAGTGCTGCACCTGCTGTGCACTAGCAGGAGCTCTAGCTGTCCTGGTGTCAGATGAGCATCAGTCAGTGTAAGTGGATGGTATCTGTGTAGACACATGCACTTAGGCACATGATGCAGGTTCTACATGCCCTAGGAACAAAACCCACACTATCTTAGTGTATTCCTAAGAGGGTGGGAGAAAGGTTTCTTTGAAAATGGCTTTTATTATTTTCCAATATAAAATAGACTTACAACAATAACAACAACAACAATAACACACACACACACACACACACACACACACATATATATATATATATATGTTTTTTCTAGTCAGGAAAAAGTGAACATCAAAATATTACTGATTTTCTTTACAAGATGACAGTATAAAGGCATTTTCATATCCAAACGTACTTTTACCTAAGCAGCAAATAATTATATATGATTTAGAATAAGGAAACATATAAGATTACCAAAATTCTTTTTCATAGAGACCATAACTGACTTTTTGATACATATCCTTCAAAGCTTTGGATACAAAGCTTTGGATACAAAAACTCACTTAGAAAAACTGAAATGGGGCCAGAGGGATAGTCCAGCTAGTAGGGCATTTGCCTTGCACACGCTGACCCTGAATTCAATTTCCGGTATCCCTATGGTCCCCAATCACTTCCAAGAGTAATTCCTGAGTGTAGAGCCAGAAGTAACCCCTGAGCATTACTGGGTGTGACCCAAAAAGAAAAAAAAACAGAAAAACTGAAATGGGGGTGCTGCAACATTGTATGACTGAAACCCAAACATGAACAGCTTTGCAAATGTCTATCTCACCGTGATATAATAAAATTATTTTTTAAAAAAAGATACTTTTGTGAAATGTACAAAAAAAAAAAAAAGGAAAACAGAAATGGAACCAATGTGTTACACCATTAGGTATAACTCTGACTGACGTTACACCCAACAGAGCCTTGCCTTTAAGATCATCACAGTTGTGCTATATTCTGAATACATATTTAAAAGTGTAATTCCTGTTCTGTGCTGAATCATTACATTTCTGCCAGCTGCTTATTTATTTGCTTGTTTGTGCTTTGTTGAGTCTGGGATGAGCAACTTGACCTCAAGCACATAAATCACCTGCGCTCTGTGTCTCAGCTGGCCCTCGGTCAATCATTCAAACAACCTGGCAGGGCACATCCCTTATGGATATCAATGAGCTGAACCCGCTGTTTGGAACAGCAGCCAAGCCAAAAGGGACTAGTCATGTCTCAAAAGGTGAGTTCCTACAGTCAAGGCAGGCTTTTAAAAATCAAAGCACGTGAAGTTCCGAGACAAGGAACATTTTACAAGATGCAGCGCTGACGAGTGAGCAGTGAGGAAGAGTGGACATGGAAACAGGATTTCCTGGGCCATGGACTTGGCATTCCTAGATTCTAAAGGACTGTAGAATTACAGGAGGCAGGGGTGGAGGAGTGTCGGCGGGGGGGTGGGGGTCCCAGTAACAATAAAGGGAGGAAATGATAGAATCTTGATTCTAATCTTCAACTAATGTAGTAATACTCCGCCCAGAGATCAGAAGACTGATATGAAGACACGGAAGCACTCGGCTGCTCAGTGGTCTGGCATGATTGATCTGAGGCACGCACTGAGGGGGCAGCTCGGGCCAGGTGAGTGTGGTAGAGGGGCTCTTACGAAAGTCACAAGAGGGAAGCAACAGTGACAGGGAGGAAATGAAGCACAGGAGGGTGTCGAAGCTGCATGGAGTATGGGCAGTCTGTGAGATCAGCCTAAAAGGACGCTGGTGTACTAAGGGGAGGATGCTGGTGTGGAAGAGGGAAGACGCTGGTGTGGAAGGGGAAGGTTCTGGTATAAAAGGGGAGGACCTGGTGTGGAGGTGTGGTGCAGGCACAGGGAAGGCATGGTTCAATCCACGTCTATGGAAACTTTAGCCACAGCAAAGTTCCTTCCCACCAGTGCACCTCTATTTCCAATCGGCTTTGGAAGACTTGCTGCAGGCTCAGCACCTGGCTCAGAACATGTACACGAGCCTCGGTAACTAAAAGAGAGACACAGGACACTAACTCCCCAAGGTGAAAGAACAGACAAAGTTTCCTGGGTTACGGACAAAGGCTTAATCCTAGAGTAACCTAAATCAAGGAAATTTTTTCAAATCCAGGAAAAATGCATTCAGTAGTGTATTGCCTTGAAATGTGGGTGTGTCAACACAGAGTCAACATCGCAGCTGTTTTCACTCGCTTTTCCTCCTATATCCAGTTTCCTACTGCCCCTTTGAACTGTGCACCCAGTTCTGATAGTGTGTGGCTCATAAACATTCAGAAAGCAATGCAAAGTAACATGGAATAAATGGGTCATCTGTCCACAGAACTGTTCACCTGGGAATCACTTATTGCTGCTTCTCCCTACCTCACTGTTCTGCACAATTCCATGTCATTAAGATTGTCATTACCATTTAAATCTATGCTTCCATAATGTTCTGTTTCATTATTTTGAACTCTTTGTCCCAAACTAGAATCTTTCATTAAAGAACAACATTGATTCTGGTGAAAATTTCATTTTCCCATAATCAGTTAATACATCATTCCTGAGCTGCGGGCAAAACTTCACACCCTGGCTTCTCATTTCAGATTTGAAAAAACCTAAAACATAAAAATTCATCCCATATTTACTCAACACTGAGACCCATTTCTTGTCATGGGTGCTCTGCCATTCCCTGACACAGATTATAATTTTGTTTTAAAAGAATTCCATGCATATATTTGGCAAGTGCATACTCAGCTTTTAAATAACTTCTACTCTACACTGTGAGAATCTGTCTTTGGAGTGAAATTTGCCAAAATGTTGGTAATGACTTACTTCCTCCAGATACTGTCATTATGAGTGACATTTCTTTCAGCTTCTTTTATGTTCTCTTTATTCAAATTGTAAAAATAATGAGCATGTTATTTTTATAACTGGGGAAAATAGGTTAAAAAGTTCTTAAATGTTTTTCTCTGGATTTTGTCTTTTATCTGCTACTGGGGCCAAATTCAAGTATACTGAAACTGTGTTGTATCTTTCTAAAGGAGGAAAGCAGGGGAAGAGCGTAGGTCCCCTTTCTCCTAACTTCTAGCCAGCTGTGAAAGAGGGAGCAACAGCTGCACTCAGACATAAGTGACACGTTCCAGTAGTATACCAGAACCTCAGTGAGCAGGAAAGAGCCTGGCTGGCCTATGAGGAGTTCGCCGCAACGGATCTAGCTGTGTAACCAGCAGAAACTGAGGAAGAAATTTGTCTCACTGCCATGACAGGGCACTGGGGTCAGCAGGCATCAAAGGGGCCAATGAGGACACTGTCCACTGACACAGGACCAGGCAGCTTGATAGCCACTGTAGGACAGGGATAAGAGGAGAGAACTGAGGGTGACCTGAGGCGGCTTTTGGAGGAGGAGAAGGTGGAGGACACACCCAGCATGGCCACAGGGTGGACAAACTTGGTTTTTTCTGCCTGGATGAAACCCTTTCTAGGAAACTGCAAGGACATCAACAGTCAGAGTGTGAACAGCTCCTGGGAAGAAAGGGAATCTGTAGGGGGAGTCAGGTATGTCTAGCTCTCCTCACAGAAATCCTACAGCAAAACCCGTTTGACATAGCTTATGTGAGCTGGTGGGGGAGGGGGAGGGATAGGCCCAGAATGCACAGTAGTCCTGAAATGGGACTTCCTGGGGAACCTGAGAGTGGGCCCCAGGCCTGACATACACCCCCACCTCTGAGCCACTTCCACACACTGTGGTTTCCTTCCTCTGCTAACATGGTGGACACGACTCTGCTTCTCAGTGATGAATTAATGACATCATGATGGTCTTTCCCTTTATCCTGTGTGAGACAGAAAATGCAGAAGAGCCCAGCCCCAATCTGATGTGACCCTTTGTCTTATCTTCCAGTGTAGACCTAAGTGTGAATGAGAAAATGTTACTCATTCTAAGAAAATTTAGTTTGTATAGTCATGGAGGAAAATAATTACTGAGACCAGCCAGTTCTGAGCCCGAGTGAGGCTACCTATGCCCTGGCCCCCTATGCCCTTGCCAGTGCCACAATACCAGACCGTCGAGGCTCTCAGCACCAGGCCAGCCACCATGTGCCAATGTCTCTACTGGCCTTTGGGCACTCAGGTCTGGGACACTATGCTTCCCTGTCCCTGGCAACAGCTGGCTTCTCACAAACAGGATTAGAACTCAGCACCTTCTCATGACATCAGGAGCAAGATCAATGTCAGTATTGCTGCATTACTGCGTGACTAGGCAGGTTATTGCTGTGTGACTAGAACAGGCTGTGGGTAGTTTTGGCACTAGTGACCAAGTGGTGCCAAAGCAGTGGGCAGCTTCCCAGTGAAATTGCCTCTAGAGGAAAAGAAACCCCTCTAGGGAGCCTGCTGACGTGCCCCAACCTCACCAGGGCCCTCCTAGATCCCATCCGATTAACCCCAAAGAACCTGTGTTACCCCACAGTGTCTAGGGGTAATAAGTTTCTAAGAATGATCCTGGTGTTTGGGATCTATGTAACAATGATACCCACCACCCCTAACAGCATTAGAAACCAAAATAGGATGGAAAACAATAAATCAAATATAAAAAGAGACAGAATTCCTCATCAGAGGCCAAACACGTGAGAGAATGTGAGGCAGCATGTGGCGTGTCTCCATTGGGCCCCTGATGGCGGTGCTGAACAGAGACACGGCGGGGACCCTGGAGAGCCCATGCATGTCTGACATGCCTGAGCTGGCATTTATAACCCAGACTGCAGCATGGACGCACTTTGCAACAATCCATCATTTTAATTGGAATTCTGAAGTTATAATGAACTATTAGTTTCTTAGAGAAAGCAGGCAAGCAGATATTCAATCCCGAATCTAAAATTTGGCAGCTAATAATTTCTCAAACTTAATAAATTCCCAAAGTACAAAAACAGTTCTCCTGGCCTTTGTCCTAAACATACTAAGTGATCATTACGCACTTACTGTTAGACTCCATGAATTACTGTCTAAATTAGTGGACAATTAATGTAGGTGTTTTAAATCATGCTGCTAATTTTTAACATATTTTTCAGAAAAAAAAATAAAGCTGTGAGCTGTTCGGCTTTGCTGATAGACTCTGACTTAACCGTGCTGGGGAGGCTGCTGAGTGCATTCAGGAGAAGGGGCAGGAGGACTTCGCAGATGGGGGGTTCACAGTGACAAGGGGACAATTAACAAAGCCACTGCCCTCAGCACAAGCTATGGAAGGTCACCCTGATCTTAGCACTTTGCAGGCAAGACCCATGTTGGCTATGAGAAACACTAGCAAAGGTCAGAGGATAAAACCAAAATCAGAGCATGCCTGTGACATCTGTCTTGGGTGGTGCAGGACACCAGGGACCCTGAAGCACAGAGACAAAAGACAGGACCAGGGGCTGGAGTGACAGTACAGCAGGGAGGGCACTTGTACATGCTACCCCAGTTCAATCCTTGGCTTCCTATATATGCACTGTCAGGAGTGATCTCTGATTGTAGAGCCAGGAGTAAGCCCTAAGTACTGCCAGGTGTGACCTAAAACTAAACAAACAAAAAAAAACAAAATGTAGGACCAACCCTGCAGTAATAATGGGCCTGCTGGCAAAATGTGGGTGCTGGTACTGACCAGGGTGGTCACATGGAAGACACAGCCGGGTCCACAGACACTGGTGACCCACTGCAGAAGACCTATGGGGCCATATCTAGGGGGTTCAACTTGTTCCATGAGGGCAAACATGGCTGAGTGTTCCTGCTGCATGCCCCACGGGACCTGTGGACATCCATCCCGCACTCCAGCGGCTGATTTCTGCTGTATGTCCAGCTCGAGTTTGCAGGGTAAGGAGTCCCTGCCATGAGTTTTTCTGCTGTTCCTGGCACCACTGTCCTGTTGCTCCACACACCACTGGTCATGGAGCAGCACCTTCTTAGGTGCAGAGCTTAAAAAGTGTCAGAAGCACTGCTCTAGGGATGCAGCCACAGAGCAGCCACGCGTTAATCTTAGACTAACATTTTAGCACCAGGTCCTTCCCAGGATCTTTCTTATTTATATACTTTAATGATCATTCTATTTGCAACAAATTGGAGAGGTTATGTGGAATGAGGAATTAAGATGTCACACTAGAACTCACTTTTAAATATTCAGATAGAGACATCATACATTGTTAGTATCCTTAAGACAAGTCACAAAGTGTAACAGAAAGGAGAGAGAGAAATACATGGGACTTAGACAAAGAGATAGACAGAGAAATAAAATGTGCCTGCAATAGAGGCAGGCAGGGTTTGGGTGGTGGGGGGTATGTTTGGGATGCGGGTGGTGGGAATTTGGTTCTGGTGTAGAGATGGGTTCTGAAACACTGTATGCCATGACCCATTTATGAAAATCCTTTTCATTGTATATCTCGCATGGCTTAGAAGCACTGCTCTGGGTGCAGAAGTGGCCCATGAGAGCTGTGTGCAAAGGGCTGGATTTGGGGTATATGGGTGCCCACTGCCATGTGAAGAACCCAGTCCCATAAGAATCTTTGCTCCTATTGGATGATCCTGAGACTCTACAGTTCCTCACACTTGTGTCCAAGTCAGCAAGACCCAGTGCTTTCCAGTACGGTGCCTGTCTATAGCACTCCCAAACAGAAATGTCAGGGCACTCCATCATCCTGAGCCACAAACAACAAACAGGACTATAAACACCGGAGCAGACAAGTGGTACTCAAGGGTTTCTTTCTGATCTGGCAAACAATGAGCAGTAAAAATCACCAGAAATGATCTGAGGGGATGTGAAGTGGCTGGAAGCCATCATCTAACGCCATCATTCCAGTCTCTGAGTCTCTCCAAGTACTGAAGGCCAACAGGCCAACAGCAAGCCTCACTGTTCCTATCTATACAGAGTCCACTTCGCATCCAAGTTTACAGTTCTAACAGTTTATTGCCTAACAGGCCTCTCTCCTTGACTCCCTTAAAGAGGGAAATTTGAAGGAAACTGGAAAAGAGAGTAAGTAGGTGAAGGGATTCTAAGAAGCAGAAGCAGAGCTGTGCCATGCTCTCCCTGCACTCAGCTGGTGGTCAGCACATAGAAGAGAGGCCTCCCAGGGAAGGGCTTTCTGAGGAAGCTGGGGTACTAGAGGAAAGGCACCCCCCCAAGTTCATCCCTAGGGTGAACTGACAGAGAAATCAGGACATAAGCATTTCCATGGAATGAAAGTGCCATACCCATAACACAATTGACAGGTCCTCTTCTAAACAGAAAGTAGTATAAAAAAGAAGTCAGAAATCCAGGGGTTCTTTTTCTTAATACTATCAGCTCCACTATAATTGAATTCAGCTGCTTAAAGCAGTGTGATGTGCACCAACAAAACATGAAGGATGATCACACCTTTGCTCCGATTCATGGGCCTACTTATATGCTTTGGTAGACAACAGATAAGGACAAAACAGAATACATCCACTGCTCATGGCAAGTTTGATTTTTGTCATCAGCTCAGAATCCCTGAATGACTTATTTCCAGAAACCAAGTCTCAACTGTCTATAAGGAATTCCTTTATCTCAGTAAATTCCATGATAACCTCCCATTTCATTAGAATGTATAAAAAATCTGTAATATTTTAGAGTCACAAATATTTTTTCTTTAAACCAGAACGTCTATGTGTTTCATGCCATAGCCCACTGACATTTCTTTAAGGATGCTTTACTTAAGGATGTGTCTTGACAGTGAAACTGAACCGTGTGGCACAAAATCAGGCTAGAAGTCTGGGTCAAAGTTCTGGGTCAAAGGTTCCTGGGCCCATGCAGACCAGAGACCTTCACTATGTATCTGTGGTCCTTATTATACTCATTTGTGACTTACTTTATTTTTCTTTTCCTATTTAAAAATCAGTGTAGTAATCAGACTACAAACTAAGATAATCAATTCCGTATATCAAAACCAAAATACTGCCAACTGCAAAGGCTAAGAACAATGACCTTCAGTTGATACTGGATGAGGAGGTTCCCATCTGAGTCCAGGGTTCTCCAAGAGCACAGGTGCATGGCATGAGGGTGCTCTACCCCCAGAGCATGGAGCAGATCTTCTCTGTCCACCCTGATGTATGGTTCCTATGGAGCAGGGCACCAGTGAAGCTGGGTGTTTAGATACAGGATAACAGAACACACGGAGAGCAGCTCTTTTTCAGGATGGCTCTGTCTAAAGGAGAGGATAAAGAGAGCTCTGGGGTTCTCAAACTTAAAGTGCTCTTGGGGGCTTAGTGACTGAATAGAGGCTCTAAATCCTGCCTCAAAACCGAGTGGTCCCATGTGGAAAGTCCAGCTCTGGGCACAAACATCCCTGAATGATTTTCTCCAGCCACAGACATGCCAGGCCTCACAGAATTTCCATAGATAAAGTTCAGTGGCACATCAATTACAGTGAAGAAATATTAAACACACAGTCTCAAAAATGAGGTCAACCATCATCACGTATTACTATTTCCAGAAAAGATATGTTTCAGTGTAATAAAACAATTTTTTTTCAAAGAAGCAGTGAAGAAACTGGAGACTAATAAAGTGGGCCAGGTTTTGACAAACATCCAAATGGCAGCTCCAGAAATGAAAAATGGAATAATAGGTAATCACTGAAATGAGAAACTCAGGATTTTCAAAGGTAGATGAGAAACAGTTAAAGACTGTGTTATCCCAACATAACTCTGAAGAAACGTGGCTAAGTAGAGCCAGGGAAGGCAGGTGGGGGGAGTGTGGAGGGGAGATGGCCTAGGGAGGGAAGGCTAATCTCGCTTGCCTTCTAGGCTGGCTGTGGGTACCAAGACCAGGGTATGCAGGGTACCAAGACACAGCCACAGAACATGGGACAGAGGAGGGCAGGTACTAGTGTAGGAATTAATGTCCATCTGGGCACATCCTTTAAATGCCAAGACATCCACACGTGCCAGGAGTTGTAGCATCTAGGAACCAGGTGGCCTGCAGGTCTGGGGCCCTGGGACCCACCGCTGTGTAGCCACCTGGTCTGGCAGGAGCTCTCCTGTTATGAGAGATTAATGGGCCTTCAGCACCAGTGAGGTGAATACTCGCCCTCATTAGAGTCCAGTGACCCCTAGGTCTCAAACTACTATCTGCAGAGAAAACAGGGCTAGTGAGGGCAGCAGAGGCAGGGCAGGATGGTACACAGAGAAATTTGCAAACCTGTGCCTGACATCAGAAAGACACTGGTTCTGCAAGTATGAAAAACACAGAAGAAGGCCAAGGTAAAATAAATGTCCTGTGAAGCTGAAAAAGGAGAGAAGAGTTTAAATACTACAAATGGCCTTTTAATGTTTCTCATTAAATATAATATGACTAATGATTTAATTGCACAGAAAAATATATATTTGAAATTTCTAGGCTATCACTGAGAGAATAAAGTAGCACATAAATGGAATGGAGAGGAACTCAGTCCAAAACAAGGCAAAAAATAAATTAAAAAATCAGGATACGTAGAAAGTAATAACTAAGCAAAATTCAGTACATATCCATGAGGGATCACCATCACTACAAATTTATTCAGCTACATATTTAAAGACTATTATTGTCAGAACAGATTTTTAAAATCCCATTATTTATAAAATCACACCTAAATATGTAAAAGATAGAGTGAAGAGATATAAGATAGTTCAAGATAAAAGGTAAAAATATATCATGTAAATAATGAGCTTGTTCAGTAGCCATCAGATATATTTTCAAGAAAAATGGACTAATTTTTAAAAATCAGTTGAGTATCAGATCAGAAACAAATCTCAAAAAATTTAAATTTCTTGATAATTTCGATCATATTATCAGATTTTACAATAAAAGTTAAATTTAGTGACAGAATAGAAACAAAATCTTTTACTTCTGCTTATTTATAATTAAAATTAAATTAGAACTATCTTTAAATAATAATGACAAGTTCAAAGAATGTGTTTGTTATATAAAGTACTTAAAAGTTATAATAAAAGGAAAATTATAAACATTGAATACATAAGTATTTAAGAAGTTCAGAAAGCAAAACAGTAAGTATAATCAAAAATAGATAACATACAATAAAATGGGCCGGAGCGATAGTCCAGCGGGTAGGGCGTTTGCCTTGCATACAGCCAACCCGGGCTCGATCCCTGGCATCCCATATGGTCCCCGAGCACTGCCAGGAGTAATTCCTGAGTGCAGATCCAGGAGAAACTCCTGAGCATTGCTGGGTGTGGCCCAAAGAGCAAAAAAAAAAATAGATAACATACAATAAAAATATATAATGTAGAATGTTATCAATTCAGATAAAACATTATTGACATCTTAGGAAATTGACACAGAGAGAAATATCTGGTCCCAGAGTTGTTTAAGAAGCATGTAACTATGGCATTACATCTGCACTGAGATGGTGACCAATCGCCACAGCTCTTCCTGCTCCATCTCACTGCTCAGTCCCACCAGTTTGCCCCTTCCTGAACCCCAACTCTGCCTGATTAACCCAGGGGTCACTGGTCTCTGCCCTCCTGCAGGACCTTTTCGGCCCTGTATCTGCCTTCCTCTGCTTCCACCCACAACCACCCACCTTGCCCCTCCACCCCTCCTCCTGAGCCCTCTGTCCCCCTCCCCCTCCTCTCCTCACCCCTTCTGTGTCCCACCCTTTCTCTTCCTTCTTCCCTCCCTCCTGTGTCCCCATTCCCTTTGTCTCCTCCAAGTCCCTCCCATTTCTTCCCTCCCTCCTTCCCTTTTCCATGCCCCTTCCCTTTCTCTTCTCCCTCCTCCCCTACTTCCTCCATGTGCTTTCCCCTTCCTCCTCTCCCTCCTCCATGTACCCTCCTTCCCTTCTCTCCTATGCCCACTCCCTTCTCTTCTCCTTCCTCCTCTCCCTCTTCCATGTCTCCTCCCTCCCCCATGTTCCATCCCCCTTTCTCCCCAGCTCCTGTGTCTCTTCTTCCAATTGCAAGTGAAGCAGGCACAGCAATAAACCTCGATTGGATTTCTGAGCACTAATTACTTGCCAAGAACTCTCTTAAGTTCTTCCTTGGTATTAAATAATTCAATCATCACAGCAATACAAAGTGGAAAGTGATTTTGTTTGCCTCAGTGTTATGCTACAGCCACTGTATCATGCATGGGAACAAGGTAAAGTGCTTCTGTGGAAAATGTATTTGATATCTGTGTAAGGACAAAAATCAGGTTTCTCCTCTAAACATCTGTTCGATAGTAAACTTGGGAGGAAACTCAATCTAAGCAGATGATTCCTAATCATCACCTGACCCCTTGAAGCTACAATATCCAGCTGTACCAGCAGCTGTGGGGTGGAACAGAACCTCTCCCCGGCCAACTGTGGCACTCAGCCACCACTACAGAAAGCCTGTGAGTCTGAGGCCTTGCACTGCACATCACTGAGCTATCAGGAGCCTGTAAGCTCAGAGACTGGGAGAAGAGGGCAAAGGGTCCAAGCCAGAGAGAAACTAAAAGAAGACCTCAGGGTGTGTGTCAGAGCCACGCTGCCACTGATGGTGGGTCTGCCGTGCTTTTGCCAGGAAAGAAGACAGCTTTCACTCTCCCAGGAAACACGGAAACTCTCTCTCTCTTCCAGCCTTTTCAATATTAAAAACTTTCTCAGGAATCCTGATTAATTAAAAGTATCTTTTTCATTTTCTACAAAACTTCTGACTTCTCTTCTTTATGTGACTATATTACAACATTTAATTATTTCCATGACTTTCCTGGCATTTTTTAAAAATTATTCTCTTTATATTTTTGAATAAGAAGCTTCCTCTCTTTACAGATAATTTCTCAAGGAGAGAAGAAGTAGAGAAGTAAAAATAGAGTTTCACATCATTCATCCTGTTTCATGCATTTTTTTGAAAGCCAGACTTGATGCATTCCACAGGAACAGCAATATAAACATGAGATAATTTGACAGACCATGAATGATTAAAGGGACTGACGACTACAGACTAGAGAAATTAGTGACAGTTTAGCCAATGGAAATATTTGTTCTATGAATTATTGTCTATGTGGTATAGATATTTACATATCCACACTCTTAAGGGGAACAGGTAGTGCTCCAGGGATGTTCCAGACTCAGTACTCAGGGCCTCTTGCAGCAGCCTATTGGTGCCAGGGATTGATCCCAGGCCTCCCTGCATGCAAAGCATGTGCTCAATCCACTGAAACACACACACACACTCTCTCTCTCTCTCTCTCTCTCTCTCTCCTCACTCACTCAGCCTTGCACCTCACAATTTTTTGCTCAGGCAAATTTAGTACCTCTGAAAACCTGTTGCAGTTCACTGTTGCCCAGAGCCTCTGCATCTTGCCTTGAGTTACTTCCTGCAGACCACTTTGTAGATAGATGAAGAAAACAGTTTGGATCAGTGACTCTGTGTGGCAGTAGATCTTACCACATATTCTATGTTAGCTGATATATTTTCTCTCATGCTACCACAATCATCGTGGGACTAGATAGTTCTTATCAGTATTTTTACCTGGTTACGTTGGATCTCTAAGCATAATATAGTTATAATTAGACCAGAGAGAAATGCTGTTTGCCTCCAATAAAGCAAGCGTGGCTTTCTAATAAGTGTAAAGGCTAATATTCAAAACAATTATGAAGTAAAGAAAAGGATCTTGTTAAGGTTCAGAGAAATATATTCCTGGCTGTAGAATATTCATAGTACAGACACATGCCCTTCCCTTCACTCTGCATAGGGACTGCAGGGAAGCTTCAAGGACAGACCTTGGCTGGGGAAATATTAACATTTCTATGGGACTAGGTGAGGTCCTGGGAGAGGCAACTGAAAGAATTGGACTTAACTGCTTTCCATTAATGTAGGCCAGTCAGGATTGAAAAGGATATAAAAGCAGTAGGCCTCATTTTCCTCTTCCTCTTCCCTGCCTGGTCTTTGCCTCCTCCCTCCTTCTCTCTGTTCTCTGCCCTGTTGGGCCTTAGCATGTGATAGTGGCCATCTTGGCCTAGGATTCTAAACCTACATGTGGCCAGGGCCCAGCTAGGAACCCAGCTAAAGTCTGGGTTTTCCTATTATTGATTTGTATACCAGAACCTGTCAGAGTAAAGTCTTTTTAAACTTTGCTGGATTTGTGAGTCTTTCTCTGTCCACTGGCAGTCAATCCCCAGAGAAAGAAGAGGATCCCTGTCCCTGCTCCCGGATTTTGTTGGGGAACACAGCATTCTCCAACAAAGACCCTTTCTCACATAAACTACAATATCTTCCACTTGGGAGGTGCATCAAATTTACTTCAATAAATCTAAGTTTAAAACTTGAAAGAGGTAATATTTAAAAAGTAATGGGTCCAGTGTTCATCATCACACTTAGTGTTGCAGGACACCTAAAAGCCTAAAAGCCTCTGCATCTGCCCTGGATTGCCTCCTGCAAATCACTTTGCAGATAAGGGGGTAGTTTAAATGTGGCAGTTTATCTGACCATGTATTCTGTACTGGCTGGTATAAATATTCTCTCATGCTACCACAATCATCGTGGGACTAGCTAGATCTTACCAGCATATTTGCCTGGCCATGTTGGATCTCTAAGTAATTAGACCAGAGAGAAATGCTGTTTGCCTCCAAGCAAGCAAGCATGGCTCCCTGATAACTCAAAGGCAACTAAAATACAAAACTACCGTGAAGTAGACGAGACTCTTGTGAAGGCTTGGAGAAATATTTAACTGGAATTAGTATTAGTCTTTAGTACAGAGACATGCCATCACAGAAACCCCCTTTTCT
Source organism: Cryptotis parvus (assembly GCA_021461705.1). Classification (NCBI taxonomy): domain Eukaryota; kingdom Metazoa; phylum Chordata; class Mammalia; order Eulipotyphla; family Soricidae; genus Cryptotis; species Cryptotis parvus. The sequence goes on along the minus strand of JAJIBD010032982.1, from coordinate 29,194 downwards.
GCCGTATATCGGCATTTCTAGGCAGATCTTGGCTCAAAACATTATCATATAATAGGGCCTAGGTGAGGTGCTGGGAGAAATTACCTAAGGGCTTTTGACCCTCCCTGCTTCCCATAATAGTGGGAAGTCTGAGTTGCAGGGGTAAAAACCAGCCTGCTTCCTCTTTCTCTCTCTTTTTGGGCTCTCTTTTGGGGCTCACACTTTTCTTGGGAGTCTTGTCTTTGTCTCCTCTCTACAGGGCCTTAACACGTGGTGGCCACCATCTTGGCCTACACATGGCTGGGGTTCTAGCCAGGAATCCTAAGCACAGGGTTTTCCTATTGTTGATTTGTATGCCTGAACCTGTGATAAGTAAAGTATTTTAAAACCTGCACCGGATTCCTGAGTTTTCATCCATTCCCCCGCTGGCTTCAGAGGTAGAAGGGAACTTGCTTCCCGGCACTGTTGGGGACCCCAGTGGCATCCCCCGACAACTTAGTACAATAGCCAGAAATATGGAAACAACCCAAACACACAACTACAAATAAATAGATAAAGATGCTTTGATCTATATACATAATGGAACATTTTACAGCTTGAAACAGAACAAAAGCATGCAATTTGCAGTATCATGAGTAGTACTGGAGGGACATCATGCTAGTAAAGACAGTGAGAGGGAAAGGGACAGAGACAGAATGATCTCTCATATGTGGGACTTGAAAACACATCGAGGGAACAACCAAGGACCAAAGGAAATAAAATGGGACAACTGATACACACAGCTGAGTTGGGGGCATATTTGGGAGGGAGGAGCCTTGGGGTTCCTGGGAGAGGAAGGTAGGCAAGCTGGTGATAGGCATGGTGTTGGAACTATGTGCATGAGAATCCATCATTAACAGTATTGTAAACCACACTCTCAATGAAAACTAATAAAAATTTAAAATCATAAAACAGTAATGGTGTCTTCAGAATAGTCTTATGCAATCCATAAGTTGTTTCTCCTAGCAAATAGCAATCAGGACATAATGTAAAACTCTAACAACAGAATACCACTGACATGGCCACTCAAAAGTACTCACCACCAAACTACAAAAAAGAGGGGGTCTTTGATTCTTTTTCACCGAATAAAATATCATAACTTTAGTGGCCTAAACAACTTGAACTAAGGAGAAGGAAAGGAGGTAGAGAATCCAAGGAGGTAAGAAACACAAGACACACTGCCTGGGGTGCTAGAAAGACAGGATAGCCTCTACACAGCAGGCCCAGGTTTAATCCCGCAATGGCAGGAGTGACCCTAAAGAAGAAAGCCTGTAGTGAGCCCTGGGCACTGCCAGATATGCTCCCTGCCAGGGGCTGGGGCTGGGGTGTGGGGAGGGAATAGACCGAGTGGCAGAGCACATATCTAGTCTGTCCCCTGGGGCTCCATTCCTAGGCTGAGCTCTGCAGGAGAGGTCCTAATAAGAACCAGTAAGACTCATGGCCCTAAGTAGCAGCTTCTGGCCATCCATTTCAGTGTCAGCCTCTGTTAGGAAGAATAGTGATCACCAATTCAAGCTCTTCCACCCTGCAGTAATGAAGGTGTCATGAAGGGGGTAGCAAGGGAAGCACCAGCTTCCGGCACCTTCCACACCCTGGATGGAAAGTGTCAAAGCACTGTAAGAAAGAGAAGCTGGAGGCGATCCAGCCAGAGGCTCAAGGCAGAGAGGAAGGCTGACAAATGCCATGGAATAAATTGATATTAGTCATCAGAAATAATGAGAAACCGAAGAGACTAAAGAAATCCAACCACATATGAGTGGACCCTGAGTAAGAAACCCAGATTACTTCATGCCATCAGGAAACTGCTCCTATGCTGAGTGAGACTTGAGTGTGCGGGCACTGGGCTGAAAGCCCAGAGGGGTCAGCAGTGCAGGGATCAGTAACCAGGGTCCCAGAATGCCCCCAGTTCCAGGGTGCCAGATGAAGAATGCTTTACCCTGGCCAGGTTGCCCATGTGCAAGGCACATTGAGAGGGTCTGCAGCCATCAGGATCCAGATTACACCCAATTGCCAGCACCAGGATCCAGATACATTCAACTACTGGAGCCAGGATCCAGACAACAGAACTAATAGCATCAGCATCTCTGCCCTTCTCAACCTGGTCTCCAAACCTTGGACGGCTCCTATTTGGGTTCCATGGAATCACTCAAACCTGGTAGTCCAGCCAAACCTGCCTCCAGGAGTGAGGAAGCAGGTGTCACACAAACACACTATGCCAGAGTCTGTTCTCCAGTTTCTAGTCAGCTGGGGACTCTGGATCTGAGAAGGCTACAAGAGAAGCACTTTAATTTGCTGTGTGGTGTCACAGTGTCAGGTACCATAAACTAGACTTGGCTTTCATCTCCTTTTTTTTTTATTCTAAGAGCAGAGTCCATCGGCTGGAAAGTAAAACAACCCCTTTTAAATGTTCTAAACGAAACAACACACAATGACAAGCAGATGGAGGCGCTGGGCCTGGCTACCTCTGAGCACGAGGCTCTCGACTGCACAGATGTAGTCTTCCGGCTCCTGCTCTGTGGACAGTTCCCAGCAGCCCTGGGACACACCCAACGCCTGGTAAAATGGGTCAGAGCTGCTTGGCCCACACAGCAGAGTGACCACACTTTCTGGGGTGCCAGAGCCCCTTCCAGAAATTGGCATTTCTGTGGGGTGAGGTCTTGAAGCAGGCCGTTGGACAGTATTAAAAGTTTGCACTTGTGAGACTGGAGGCTCAGGCGCTTGAGATCCCGGAGAGCGCAGCTCCCCAGGCAGTACATCAGGATGGCTTCGCTCTCCACCACATGCAGGAAAATCTCCCTCAAGTACAACGCCCACTCCTCGGCGTCTTCCCTCGTAGATCACGGCAATGTCTTTTGCTCTTGCTGGAAAAAAAAAGAAAAAGTAATGTGTTTGTTCTTTTTCTTTGAATATGTGTAAAGAGGAGAGAGGTGCTCAGGATCCAGCCCATGCTGGGATGGAATTTGGGTCTCCTGCAAGCTGGAGCAACCCTTGGGACTGATGTGATAATTTCATTATATTTGAAGCAACAAATATTGGAATTTCTCAATATGCCCAGTATACTCTATGGCGATGCATTAGTTTGCTGACACTAGAGACCAGTCTGATCATCCCCACTGTTGCCATCAAGACATGTTGGATGAGGGCACCTTGAAGACTCTGGCTCAGGTCATGTGTGGTGGCATCTTCACTGGACTTCCTGAACAACACGAATCCAGGCCATGTCACAGAAGTGAGAGAGGCTGTGGTAGGATGGGAGCCCGAGGCTGTCAACCCATTGTTTTCTACTCTTGGACCCAATCCCTCACAGCAGTTTTTTCCACTAATTAAAGGCTTAAATAAAAAAAAATCCCAAATGAATGAATTAGACTATTCTGTAAAGAGATGAGACAACTGACCCTAAAAGACATCGGTCTTTCTTTCTTCCAGGTAAAAATGAGTGCAGCAAGAGATTATAGTTTCCAAGCTTAGAAAGGAACTAAAATGAAACTTTTTAAAGAGAAAATTTTTTTACTATAAACTGCATGAAGGAGGTCTCACACCAATGAAAACGCTGAGGTTCTCACACTAACAAAAAGAAGAGCCTGGTCAAACAACTGAAGGTTCTTGCTCTGCATGAAAAATGCGCAGAAATTATGGAAAGGAAGAAAAAATCCCACTGCTCCCCCACACCTCCCTGCACTCAGGGGCCAATGTGACATACCCATACTCAAGGCCTCTTCTAGGGAGGTTGCCACATGCACATAAAGCCCAGGCTCCACTCAGTGTGAGATGAACCAACATATGTTTAAGGTGATACTTTTCAGTTCTGGGAAAGTGCCACTAGTAAGTTATTTCTGCTCAGATGCAGAACCTTCCCTTTCCACTTCCTTTCAAGATGCAAACAAATTTCTATACCTCACAGAACCACTTTTGAAGAGAGATGTTTTTTATTTTCTGAAAATTTTATTTTTCAAAAAAGCACAAAAACTAGAACTGGGCCAAAATGTGGGAATTTGGGGGGTGCTTGGGTACGGGATCCTGTGTTAGTGGCTTTAATTATGTCCCAGGGAATTCAGGAACTTGTGCTCTTGATCAGAACTGTACAGAATTAATTACACCAGAATTGAAAGCACATAGAATGGATGCCTTGGAGAGGGACGCAGGAGCTGTGCAGAAAGGGAAAATGGACAGTTGCCTGCTCGCCGCCCTGCCTTCCTCTCCCAAAGAGTCAAGCAACACAAGCATTTCAGAGCTAGCGCAAAGGTGAGTGCCATAGCACTGATCAGAAGATGCAACTGCCCAAGCAATGGCCCTGATGACTAAGTCACCCTGAGGCCATTCAGAGGCTGCTGGATTTCCTGTGGAGGAGACAAAATTCATGCAACAAAGCCTTGTCTTGGGCCTGGGACAAGCTCTAAGGGGAACACTCGGGCTTTGCATGTGGGAACCCCAGGTTTGTAGGCCCCCTGCACACCCAACAAGCACCCCAAAGAGCACTGGGCATGACTCCAAAACAACCCCCAAAAGGCAAATCTAAACACCTTGCCTGGTGCCGAGCACGCTCCATACACACAACATTCGTTTCCAAGACAGACACAGAATGGTGAGAGAGAAAGGAGCCCAGGCAAAATGGGGACAGTGGGGATGAGACAGCCCCAACAGCTACCACAGCACCCAACTCACACAAGCATAGGAGCTGTCAAGAGAAGGTCAAGAAAAGGTCACTTAGGAACAACAACTATCCTCATGTAAACTGACTGCAACATCCATGACTATGGAAGAAAAAAAATTGTAAAACATTAAAAGAAATAAAAAAATGTAAATTATGTTCAGTGGCAAATGGCAAAATGAATGACATTTTCAGACACATTAATTTTTGCATATTTACATTAACCATCAAATTCTATGAAGTCAGAATGTGAAAGCTGTATTTACTCACAGATTCAAAATTCCTGCACATCTCTAACCAAAAGTCAAGCATTAGAAAATGTTCTAGACAGGACTGGAGCAACAGCAGGTAGGGCCCTTACCCTGCACAAGGCTAACCCATGTTTGATTCTTGGCACCCCACATGGTCCCACAAGCTGGCCAGGGTGATCCCTGAGCATTAGAGGCAGGAGTAAGCCGTGCACACTGCCAGTTTTGGCCCACAAACAGAAAATATTCTAGTAAAGATTCCAATGCATTTCCTGAAGCACTCCCAATGGACATGATCCATCAACAATAAACATGTATTGTCATTCAGACCTCAAAAAATCATAAAGGGTGTAAAGATGCAGATGGCATTTCCACAGCATATTTGGGTTATTACAGTGGTTCTAACTATGTTAGTTTCCGTTTCTAACTTGGCTGTATGTATGGACATAAATCAAGGAGTATAGTCTCAGGGGTAGGGTCCAGAACAAGTCTGTGAACAGGGTCCCCAGCCTCACTCCCATCCAGAAACTTCTGAGGCACAGACACTGGGCAGCGCTACTGTGGATTGCTGGGATACCCCCATGCCAGATCCATGCATCAATGAATCAACAATAGTGAATAGCCCCTCTCCTTCATCTAATCTTGATTAACCAGGAAGCATTCAAAGAGGCATACACTGCCCTGATGCCAACTCCAGCCCATCTCACTGAGTTTTCTTTTACTGGAAAGTACCTGCACCCTAATCCTGATTACAGTGTGCCATAGTGCAAAGTAGAATAGTGTCCCGTGCACACCAACGCTCTGCAAAGTATGCTCACATGAGCTCAATGGTGAACTCTTTTGCAGCGTGACCATTAACTCAGCTGAACTCACGAGCTACACTGTGGGATGCTGGAAAGACCATGCAGATCACACACCCACCGTGAGTTGAAGGGCTGGGCTTTAGCTTACACTGTCCACTGCCAGAGCTCTTCTGAAGCGGTCACTGTGTGGGTGGTAGTGTAGAGCAAATGAAATAAAAGTGTCTTCCCCAATAGGGTCTCTGAGCTGATGAGAGCCATAGACCAGACAATCCAATTTCTATGAGAATTAATGGCAGTCCCACCAGCAAATCCAATTTTGCTGCCCTAGTTGTGAGCAAGAAACAGTGGGGTTGGCTGGCCCATCTCCCTGCTCCTCTTTCCTGAGCATGAAATGGTGGCCAGAGTGACAGTTCACAGTATTTCATGGGTGAGCTAAAATACTATTGTTCGGTCTTGCTTCCTGAATCCCTCATCTGGAATCGAGGCAGATCTGACTGAGCAAGTGCATGCACTTTAGGCTGTTACTAAAGGGAGAAGCACAGTGTAGAGAGACACACCTATGTCCTTCACTGCTACCTGAGCACTTCAGCACGATAGTATTGGCAAAGACCTGGTAATCATCTACACCCCACCTCCCAATGGATAGAGTGACACAGTACCTTCTTTATGAGAATACACTGAGAAAATCAGGGCCTCCAGGAAGCCCCCATCCCATTCCACTTGTCCAATAGTACGTCCTGTCTGCGTCTACCCTCTTCCCTGGCAGGAGTCATCTGCCAGTGACCGGGCACCCAGAACATACCAAGCCCACGTGAGCTCAAAACTTGGGGCAAGCACTTTGCCACTGATGTTATTTCTAGTGGCATATTGGCAACTACTGCTAAAATAGTCTCTCAAGTTCTGCTGATGCGACATGAGGAAAATGCAGAGCTTAGTCTTTTCTGAGGAAACAATGATCCAAATTTCTTATAATACTACTTGTGACGGCATGAACACATGTGAATAATTCCACTCACTAAAATCACTGCCAGGCTCAAAATCCAACAAATGATTTTGTCATGTAAGGAACAAATGGTGTATTTCCCCCACAAAAAAACACAATGTTTAAGATTTTGTATCCAAAATGTAGATTTTTTCTTTCTTTTTTTTTTTTTTTTTTTTTGCTTTTTGGGTCACACCCGTGACGCTCAGAGGTTACTCCTGGCTCTGCACTCAGGAATTACTCCTGGCCGTGCTTGGGGGACCATATGGGATGCTGGGGATCGAACCCGGGCCGGCACAGGCCGGCCACATGCAAGGCAAATGCCCTACCCACTGGGCTATCGCTCCGGCCCTGTAGATTTATTTCTAAGTGAATCATGAATTTATGTTTATCTAAAACTACAGAAAGTAACGATTGTAATTTGGAGGGTGGACTTTAAAAAATTATAATGTGGTTCAGTAAAAGTAATGTTAAGAAAATTTTCCCTTCAGAAGAAAGTACTAATGACTATGAAAATTATTTTCTCTTATGAATGTCCATCCCCAGGTGAAATAGAAAAATAACACTCCTAATCTCTGGCATCAACCTGGTCACAAAAGCCAAAGTGAAAAAATTAGTGCACAGACATGAGTCAGGGTTGCAATGCCTGGCATCTGGCAGGCCCTGGATTTCAACTCCAGTCCCACACGCCCTCCACCAGGTTACCTCCAGACCTGAGCAGCAGCATTCCAAAATCACACATCCCATAGGGGAGCCCTGAGCCCTCTGAAACACTGGGTATGGGCCCTACAAAACATAACGTCCAGGTGCTGGAGCAGTGGTACAGTAGAAGGAAAGGTGCTTGTCTTGCACACAACCAATCCAGGTTCAATACCTGGCACTCCATTTAGGGCCCCGAGGCCACCAGGAGTGATCCCTGAGCAGAGAGCCAGTAGCAAACCCTGAAAACAGGCCCATGTGCTCCCAAAACAAAACAAAACAAAACAAAACAAAACAAAAAAAACCCAAAAAAGTAACATGCACCTACTTTACTGGGGACTGACAATTTGCTTGAGATCCACAGATGCCCTATGAGCTGCAATAATGAAGCAATAGGAATTCCCAAGGGACAGTCCTCATTAACAGCTGCTATTTGGAAGCAGAGAGCATAGGAAGACCCATGAGTGATTCTTCATTAAAATGTGAAGTTCCAGATAAATATTGTTTCAAATTCTGAGAACCAGAAAGAATTATTACCGCTGTTTTCTTTTCCTTTACTAAAACTCATCAGGATACAGTGCAGCAAAACCTGGAGCTCTGTGTTAAGGTTTTAATGGCAGTGTTAAGGCCAGAATTTGAAATTAATCTTTAAACCAGCCTTTCTCAACAGGGAGCCAAGAGCTGCAGGTAAAATTCATATAAACGTGTGGCCATGACACAAAACTGGGGAAGGAAAATCGCATGGAAATGCGGCCCCAGCATAAGGCAAAGGGCCCCATTGGTGTATGAGGGACCGCAGAAAGGAAATAAAATTGGGAGGAAATAAAAATGACAGTGAAAATGGCTGAGAAACACTGTTTTAAACTTAATCCTTAACACACTTAGTCACTCATTTTATTTACTGAATGTGATGACTTAACAATTTATTTATTTTTTACTTTTTTTGCTTTGTTTGGTTTTAGGACCAGTGGTGATGCTCAGAGTTTACACCTGGTGGGGCTCAGGGGACCATATGGGATGCCATGGATTGAACCCCAGGTTGGCTGTGTGCAAGGCAAACACCCTCTCCACAGTACTCTCTCTCTTTCTCTGACCCACAACTTACATTTAAAGACAATATAACAAACTACTCTCAAATAAGGAATTTTCCTCTATATTGTTCTAGCTTTTAAAAGCTATTAGTATTTAAGTTGTTTATTACTGGACTGCCCTTTGTTCTCATCCCTCTGTCTCCTACTCAGCAGGTGTCCATCTCCTAACCAGGAGCAGTGACTTGTCAGCCCTGGTTTTTTACTGTAAGTGAAATGTATATTTTCTCTTTCCTGTATGCCTTTTGGATATTTTTATGTTAGAGCAATGTCCTTTTGTATAAACACAGAAAGACAACTAAGGCTATGCATTTATAACAAAGGAGATAAATAACTCTGAAATATTTACTCCTGGGCATCCAGGAGTTAATAAACCTCAGTTGCTCTTAGATTGATTCTAGTTCCTTAAACCTCAAAAGAAGGGTCCCATCATGGGACTTGGAATGGTCCAGGGCAAGCCAGGAGTAAGCTACCCTGACCTCGACATGGGAGAGACTAAGTGCCATAGCAGTATAATAAAAGAAGAGCAAGGTCATGGAACAAACTGTCCTGAACCAAAGATAAGCAAGCAACTGATTTTAGATGGGTTAGGGTTAGAATAAAGTTAATTTGGCCTGGGGACTGTAGTCTGGAATATATAGTGAGATGCACCCAGGAAAAGCTACTCTTTATAAATGTCTGTATCTATTACTGTGTTTATACAAAATAACTAGAAATATTAGTAAGATGATTGTTTATCAGCAAAAGACAGGAGAAAACAACACACCTGGGTTCTGTCTTTGTCCTGGGCAGGTCTATTGTCCCAGGGCAGGATTCCATCTTTGGGGAGGTTCCCTGGTAGATTGCCCCCAGGAGGGAAGGGGGCCCTTTTTACTTCCTCTCATTGTTTCAGGATCAAAGTCCATCACTTCTTATAACTCCCTACCCCAAACTTTTGGGAGGGTTAACTAGCAGACTTGACTTGGGAGAAGAGGACAAAGGAGATTTAAGGAGAACCTCAGACTATCAAGAGCCAGTGGGGGGTGGGGGGGAAATTGTCCTAGGTCTGAGGGGACAATGCTGAACCCCAACACTTAACTGATTTGAGGAATCCTTATATCTCAGTGGACTTTTTTTTTTTTTTTTTTTTGCTTTTTGGGTCACTCCTGGCAATGCTCAGGGGTTATTCCTGGTTCTGCACTCAGGAATTACTCCTGGCGATGTTCGGGACCATATGGGATGCCAACCCAGGTTGGCCGGGTGCAAGGCAAATGCCCTATCCACTGTACTATCGCTCTAGCCCCAATGTACTTTTAAAACAACTGTAAGAAAATTGAAACTCTGAAATAGAAACTTAAATTGTATCTAGAGAGATGAACAACACAGTTCAATCCCAAGGACTGGAGGTTCTTTCGGCAAGGTGGAGGGGGGAGACCCAGACCCCTGTCCTCTGTGGCCCTGTGGCCACCTGTCCCCCCCCCCCCCCCCCCCAGGCTCTCCCTGACGTTTCTTCACACTCATCATGGCTTCCAGAGCAGGGGTTTGGAATCCATTGGGAAAGCCTGGCATAATTATCCAATGTTACAGTGTTGTTACAAGGACCTCAGAATGAACACTGCATTATTTTATACATCATTATATACTGCATTATTTTATACTGCATATACTGCATTGTCGGGAACGCCGCGGGGTCCCCGACAGTGTCAGGACAGAGGTTCTCTTCTACCTCCAAGGACGCGGGAGAACAGATGAAAACTCACGAGTCCGGTGCAGTTCCAAAAAGGCTTTTAATAGTACAAAAGCTCTTCCACAGCAATCCAATATAATGAACAAACTCTAGCTCTGGTCCGAACTTAGACCATACAAAAGAGCCTAAGTCTCCCATCAAAGAGAGAGGATCTCACCGGAGCTGAGTCCTACCCAAAAGGCCAAAGAGCAAAAGGCCAAAAGCCAAAAGGCCCAGAAGGCAAAAGGTGAAGGGGCCTCAAGTCAGCCCCTTATATACACCAAAGTAATCCAATCGGGAGGGTCATGTCAACAAAGAACTCTAAACAGAGTGTAGTGCCACACCCTATTGCAGGTATAAACAAAGATTATGCCAAGGTCTAATCCTTTCTACTAAGATTATCTCTTATGTAAAACACTGGAGAGAGAGAGGGCTGATATAAATTAGTGCATCTTAACTTCATGAGCTTCATGTAATCTAGATGGTACCCACAAGGTCCTTCTTATTATTATCTGCACCAGGGTGATTCTGAGTATCTTGTTCTCGTGTACTGAAAGGGTCACACTCGCCTGCTTAGAGCAAACTAGTATGATCCTTCCTATAGTCTTCCTATAGTCTCAGTGTAGCCAGGGTGGTAGTCTCCTGGTAAGTTCTAACTGTCCCACGTTGGGTGCAGTGGGTATAAAGAGGAGCTGTGCCCAATCTAGAAAAACATAGAAGTCTTAGTAGATGTATAAGTCAGAAGTTATTCAATCAAGGTGACTTCTGTAACTGCCACACCCTCTAGCAGGGTTTACATAGAAGAGAGGTCTCATTAGAACTAACCTTGGCTTAAGTAGATTAAGCTGGGAGTGAGCAAAACAACAAAACTCCCAGAATAGCTAAACCTGTCCTCCAACACTGCATTATTTTATACATTCCTCTTACATGTTTACACATGATCATTAGTGATTTTATAACAAATGATTTATTTTTTCAAGCTTTCAGAGATGCCAGTCTCCAAAGCACAACTCCTGCTCTTAAAGGGACACACCAACTGTGATCAGGAAAGTTTCACAAACCACCTGCACATGGGCAGCTTATTGTCACCTGTGGCTGAGGCATCTGCCAGCCATGTCTATCTGAGTTCAGTGTAAGGAAATAAAGTAACACTACACAACTGGACAAGTTAGAAGTTTAAAAAATACTTAATTTTTACAAAACGTTTCTGTTCAGTATAGAAAACTTCAATGTGCCTTGAACATGCACAGCAGGCTGTAAATACATGATGTGAGGGCTGATGCCTTTCACAGAAGCCTCCATGACCCCAGAGGCTGGCGTGCCAACGTCTGCTCAGAGCAGAGGAGGGACACTCCGTGGCTGTCCCACATGTCCCAGCTCAACCATTGGAAGGAAAATCAGGGTCCAACTTTTCCCCCCACCATGGTTCAAGGTGGTTTGTATTTCCAGTTAGCAAGACAAGTGGGGCCCTAAGAACACTTGGGGCCAACAGCAGGACCTGCATGTTTGAGGGGAATCACTGGGCCTCAGGGTCTGGTCCCTGACAGAACCCAGGCTCCATCCCCACAGAGCGCTTTAGCCATGAGGGAAGCCACTATTGCTTCTTTCAGGACAGGTACAGAGATTCTGACCTCTACTTCCCAGAGGCAAAGGATGAGCAGTGCCAAGGCCAGCATGACAGCAGGCAGTCACAAGAAAAACACTGTGACCCCAGATGGCCTCATAGGGTGCGCCCTCTCTAGCCACCCCACCACCCCAATCACGTGGCTCCCATCCCTGCTTTGTACTTGTGAATGAGGCTCAAAAGCCAAGTGCAGGCTGGACAAGATGCAGACGTGTCCTAAGCAAGTGAGTGGCCCCCACTGGTTAACAGAGAATCAGCAAGAGGCTTCTCTCCTGCTGGGTGCATCCCAGTGGCTCCATCCTGAGCATGACCGGCAGGAAGCTGCTACTGGGAGCTTCTGCTGTCTGGCCCAGGGATTGGGGGTAGGTGGGTAAGGGCTGTCTGGGGCTCTGCTGTGTGAGCCCATGCTCACACAGAAACCCACACTGGATTCTTAGTGCTTCCATGAAGAGTGAATTGATATAGGCAGGCAGACAGGGGGCTCCCCATGGCAAGGAACTTTAGCCCTAAGACTGTCCAGAGTTATTTTGAGACCAGGAACCAAGATTTGATAAGACCTTCACCCTCAATAGACCTTGATGAAGCTGGATCAACCTGTCTACCCATCCCTTAATTTGGTTACATTCCAGGACAGAAGATCCAACAGGAAAAGAGATCAAGGAAAAGAGATTTTCAAAGAAGATCACTTGATCACTTGGCATCCCGGTATTCCTCGATTTGCTCAAGCAGGTGCCAGTAATATTTCCATTTGTCCCTGTCACGTGACAGTGTAGCCCAATGGCATCTTCTTGCTCTAGAAATACAAAAGAGCCTCAAACTGTTCAACCACTGCCAAAATCTATTCCCATTGGTAATGGCTCTAGCAACGGACTTTAACCTAGGTTGAAGCCCCGTATGGGAGTAGCTTGGGAAGAAATCTATAAAAAGCCGTCCTGACCAAAGGACAGTGCACATATGCTGCCTGACACCTGGTCCAGCCCAGAGCAAACCAATCACCAATTAGTCTCACCACTCCCCACCCAGGCCAAACCATGGCACAGTGTTCCAGGTTCTACCCGCCGGGCCCAAGGCAACCGTGCGGTGGGGGGACCTCTGGGGACAGCATGGAGAGCAACCCAGCTAGTTTGAAGTTCGAGAACTTTCTCTGCCTTTCTAAAGGCTTCGGGGTGTAGATCTCAGGCATACTTCTGTTTCTAACACACGTTTATAGGAGAGCTCCATGAAGTAGTTTAAAGGATCATGTTTAGATTTCTCATTACGGGAATGATACATGAAGAGCCCTTGTGCTACTTGAGTCCATGTGGCTGAGCACACGTGGTGCCCGATCACATGTGTTGCCCGCATCTCCCCTCTTGAGATGTGTACTCTCTCTCTCACTTTCCCTCATCCTTCCCCTTCCAAAACCTCCATAATAAAGTCTGTTTTACTTCAATGCTCATCTACTCCTGAAAATTCTCTTCCTGTGAGGAAGACAAGAACTCTGAGCAAACCCTGGGTAAGGCCTAGGACTGACTTTCCTACAGAGAGCAATTCCTCACTCCGGCCTGAGTACATGGCTCCCTGAGAAATCTTGGGTGGTGGGAATCAACTCCCTTACCTAGAGATCAAGGGAATGTCAGTTGTGGCTTGAAGGTCACCTTGTGGGGCTGGTGGGGCTCGGGCCCACATTGTGCAGGGGCTGATGGCAGACTTTTATCAGTCCTTAGCCTGCCCATCGGGTCCCGGGCTGCAGAGGCGGCTGGGGAGAAGGTGACCATCTCTATCCCCTTCTTGCCTCACATAAGCCACCTACACCTACATCAGAATGACCAACCCACACAGGGGTGGAGAGCAGCCCCATCCCTCTTGCACACTGCTATAAGGCAGAGCTTGACAACAGTCTTGTCATGACCAGAGCAAATACAGGCACTATGTGTCATCAAAACTCACAGCAAAGTGCAATGACCTGTGTTCACTGGCACCAACAGAAGCCAGACACCCACATTCCCGTACCTTCAGGCTGCACCACTGCACCAGGTCCATCGCAGACGCTGCCTTGACAGCCTTGCAATTACACCATGTGATCACACCACGTGGTCCAGCCCAGAGCAAACCAATCACCAATTAGTCTCACCACATTCCCACCCAGGCCAAACCAATTGGCAATCAGTGTTCCACGGTTTTCTTACCCGCCCCGGGCCCAAGGCAACCGTTGCTGGTGGGGGACCTCTGGGGACAGCATGGAGAGCAACCCAGCTAGTTTGAAGTTCGAGAACTTTCTCTGCCTTTTCTAAAGGCTTCTGGGATGTAGATCTACAGGCATACTTTCTGTTTCTAACACCACGTTTATAGGAGAGCTCCATGAAGTAGTTTAAAGGATCATTGTTTAGATTTCTCATTAAGTCGGAGCAAATGATACATTAGAAGATTTTTCTAACAGTCAATTAGTGGGGGTTTGAACATTCCTTTGAGGGGTGCAAAACATTAGGCAATGGCAAATTATTAGCCTTGCATTCTTCAAGTACTCTTTATCAGAGGCATTTTACAATACATGTTAATCACATCTGCATTACAGCCTTAATGGTCTTAAATACCTCAGTGGCCTTCATTAGGGATGACGCTTTTCTACCGTTTTCTCACTGTCACTCCAGTTTTTTCATTCTCCCTTTCTGGGCCTGGAGGCTCGTGAGGCCTCTGTCCTGCTACTATCAACACACCTGTCTTGTTACCCACGTTTATCCCCATGAGGAGTAGAAGGCGGCTCTGTCAGCCTTGGCAATGCCCCCATTGCTGATAGATGGGTGTGTGTGTGTAGGTGTGGCTGCTGGAGCAGGGACGTGTCCACTTGGGAAGGGCTGCTTTTTCATCTGTGAAGGACAAGAGGAGCTTTGTTGAGGGGGCAGATAAGGGTAGTGAGTCTGGCCTGGGGGGTTCTCCTGTCTGGAGCCCAAGTGACCTGGAGCCCTTCCCTCCCAGCACTCGTGGAGAGCAGCAATGTGCCACACCCAGGGCAGTGAGCCACAGAGAACAGGAGAGATATAAGTGGATGTGCTGGTGGTAGAGGGTGTTTGCAGGTGAATGGAGCATCTGAGAGGAAGGGGAACCCCTCTAGGGACATTGTCTAGCAGGACAATGTCTCAGCTTGGTGCCAAGTTGCTGGGAGAATAAAGGACAGGCCCTGTCCACCATTTCACTGTCCACCTATGAGTTCCTGCTTCACTGATGATTTCCCACTTACAGCAACAAAGAAAGTTCCTTAAAATATTTTCTTAAATATTTTCCTTAAATATTTTCCTTAAATATTTTCCCTACCACAGCAACAAAGAATGTTCCTTAAAATATTTTCTACTTTAGCTAAAAAAATGAAAACGTTGGGTTACAGGAAAGACATTTTCATAAGCAAGAGATGTAAAGACCCGCTCCCCAGAGAAGGTCTCAGGAGAATGGGCGTATCTGCACAGCTGATCCTAGGCCTGTCCTCAGAGCTTTCGGAAGAGCAGCCACATGAAACAACCACCCTGCACCCTGCTTCTCATGACTGATCATTCAGATCTGGGGTGGGGGAGCACCATCACCTGATGCTGAATCAGAGAGCAGAAGCAAACTAGCCACCAGCTTGTTCATCAGAACACTGCCCCCACAGCTGGGCAGCTCTATGGGCCCTGGGACCCTTAGGGATATCAGAAACAAGTGTGTGAGAGTGAATGGTGGCTGGGAATGGCCCCATCTTGCACACACTGTGTACACAGCAACACTTTGTGGTGGTGGTTGTTTTGGGGCCACACCCAGAGGTGCTCTGGACTTACTCCTGGTTCTGCACTCAGGGATCTCTCCTGGTGGGGCTTGGGGAACCATATGGGGTATCAGAGATTGAATCTGGGCCAGACACAACATATGTAAGGCAAATGCCCTACCTGCTGTACTGTTGCTCTGGCAGTAGTACATAGAATAACTATTGAGGCTTCTAGACACTCTCTCAAACATCTCCAAACCCTAAAAAAGCGATTTCAAAGTTCCTAGCATTTAGTAACTGAATTACTAAATTTCCAAGTAACTGAATTCCCAGCACCTAGTTAACTGGATCACTATAGTGAACCCACTGCTCTCCCGAGTGAATCACATGCTCAGCAATCCCTGACCAGCTGTGGGCAGCACAGACAGCGCTGCAGGGAGATGTGCAGACACCCAGACACGGTCACTGCACTTTCCTCACAAACACCGATTCTCCGTGGCTTCCTGTTTCTTTTTCCTTGGCATCTAAATGAATTGTATAATAGATAAACATGAGGAAAGAACAGAACTGATGTATTTATGAATAAAGTAATAAAGTATCATAAGTCACACCCATGTAACTTAAAAGTATATACGTTGACAGTAAACTCAGTACATGGCTGACCAAGTAAAACTATTAAAAGTAAACATAAAAATAAAAGTCAGAAGCACATACACCAATCTCCACTTCCTCCTTTGAATCTGTTACATTTTTCAATTATGTGTATTACTTTAGAAAAATGAATAATAAAACAAAAAATTGAATATTTAGTTATACATGACAGTATTAAATCTCATTTACTTTTAAAGCCTAGTTATACTTTTTCTTCTTTCTTTGTCTCTAAAGTGCCAGTCTAAGATATATTAAAAGGTTATAGAAGCCCTAGGGAGAAGAAACGAAACCACTTGTGATCAGGTTTGAAGTTAATTTAATATTGGGAAAACGCCCAATGTTATCTTTGTGAGAGGTTCCATCCAATTTTCAAAAGATTCTTTTAAGAAAAATGGAAGAATTCTTTTCAAACAAAAATGATCTCCAATGATCTCCACGAGCAGTGTTTTTAAGCTAAGGTAGCTAGGAAGACTTGGAATATTCAGACACTCTCCAGTGTTATGGTCTTCATTAACTGGCTTCTCAAACCACAAGCATCCTGACAGGCTTATCAAAATGCTGATGAAGGTTAGAGGTCACCTGTTACTTGAAAGAGCATATAATTTGCTTGACTCCAGAAGGCATTGTGCTGTGAATGTTTTCCTCTCAGTCAATTTAGTTTATCTTTCAAATGTAAAATTCCTTATGCATCTAAATTATTCACATTTATGCCCGTTACTCTTCTCTTCATTGGAAAAATATCTCCACAATGCATTTGGGTGACTTAGCAACTCATGTGTTTGCTTTGAACATAAGCCTCACGGACAAACATTTCTAACAAGAAGCCTGTCTATGGCCATTATACTCAAGTTCTTGTAACTGTAGAGTGTACAAAAGAAATCCAGTGTTCCAGCAACACGAGGCCTTTTACACAGCTTCTGTGATTATTGACACAGTGGCAGGCTGACACAGAAATATTTGCAAGCTCACTGTCTCTGTTGAGATGCACACATCTATTTAAATACCAGCTACATAAACACTCTAAAATGTCCTATATTTAGAATTCTTTATGCACAGTGTTTTCCATTAAGTTTCTGATTTCCCAACCATTTTCTGTAGCATGTCTGAAAATCAAAGTTGTGTCAAAGAATGGCTGGAATGATTGATAAGGAAGTGAAGGTTTGGCCACTCACTATGTGTGCTCTCCTCACCAGGCCAGGCCATTTCCCATGGCTCTTTCAATTTCTGTTCTTACCACAAACCCTCTCACTTGTTAAAAACCAGGTTCATGGGTGAAGGAGCAAGAGTTTTTTCACAGTGAAGTGAGAAAACACCCATCGATGGCCAATATCTCGTCTGTGCCTAGCCGAAGTTCTGCTCCTGCCACAGGTTTTTGGGCTGCGCTGGGGCTTCCTCCTACTCTGTACACAGGGATCACTCCTGGCAGGGCTTGGAGGGCCATATGAGGTACCAGGGAGTGAGCTGAGATTGAACAAGTGTGAGGCGAAGGCCTTCTCCTTTTCAGCCCACACATAGCTCTTATTTAGAAAAGTTCATTCCTTCATTTTCTATTAACTAGAACAGGCTGGTTTTGCTATAGGCCCTTAAGTAGGGAACTCATGGCAATGTATTTCAGGAGGTTTCAAAACAATCAAAAAGATTTGGGAGTTCTTGCCCCAGCTTGGGAACACCAGCTCAAATCCCTACACACTGATTTTTGTATGCACCAGATCAGAAAATTATTCAAAGGAGTCATCAAGTGATAACATACTATAAAGAAACACATTTCACTGAATCGTCAAGATTTTCCTAAGGCAAAGCAAATATGGAATATGTGTTCTTTGCTAAGTACTCACAGACTGCTCCAAAGGGAAAAATCTATTTCTTTTTCTTATCATAATTTCAAATGTTTCCTAATTACCTATAAGCTGCTTCCAATGCTTCGGGCTTTTCTACTATTCCTTAGGTACTCAGAGAGTTGGTGAGAGCAAAAGAATCATACCCAACAGGCAATACATTACTTAGTCATAATTTAAATCACTTTAAACAGCTCACTAAAGTTTTGCCTATACAACTATATTAACTATTATTTTTATCTGCATGATATCAGAAATGTCTTCCTCACAAAAGCTAGGAGACTGGAGCCAATTATGATGGAAGGTGGGGGGGTACAGGGTAATACATGACATCACCCTGGACCAAGTCTCCTTCATGAAATGAAGAACCAATAAATGAAAATGGACCATATCCAAATGGAAATCTGCTTTCTAAACAGAATGAAGTGATGGGAACAGAGGTGTGCCTTACCCATTGGCGAGCTTCCCTATAGACAGTGCAAAATCCCACTTTGTCCAGAAGCTCCATCTTCCTAGCAGGGTATATCTCAGCATCTTCTGTTTGCTGTGAGCCAGGAGCACCTACCTCAGAGTGGCGCAGCGCCCACCCACAGTGGCAATCATCACTTTAACAAAAATCATTTGACAAATGCCAAACAGAAAGCCATTTGTTATGCACTAAGGTTCAATATGTAATATAAACTTACAAATTAAACAAAAACAATAGGATTATAAATGACACAAGAAGCAGAGGAACAAATTCAAAGCCAAAGAAATACATGAAAACTTGATTTTAAGAGAAAAGTGCTAATTAAAATACTAAATGAAAGTATTGAAAGATCCCTATAAAAATACTCCCTGCAGTGGCTGTGAATGGACAACGTCTCTAAATTGCTGGAGGAATTATAAGTTTTGTTAGCATTTTTATGATTGCTATCTGGTATACTCACTTAACAATTGTTCATGAGAGGAAATCAATTCCCTATGAGATTTTATTGCAATTCTGCCCCTTTCCCTCCCACCCCAAGATTTTAGAGCAATGGAACCCAACAGAAAATGTAATGCAAGTATCAAGGAGAAAGAGCCTACATAATTTAAACTTCTTTTGTGACTTCAAAATAAAAACAAAAGAGGTGAACTTAGAATTTTCTTATTTCAGTCAACTAATTCAATGTGTTTATTTTGACAATCTGTATTATAGTATGGAGAAATTTTTTAGATCCTATATTCTCGTGCTCTGTCTTGGAGAATGAGTGGAGATATTAAGTTTCTGCACATCTCGGTTTGAATCAGCATGTTCTCCCAGGCCTCTGAGTTGCATGGGTACCGCACACGCTCAGGCAGGCAGCAAAGGGAGAGCTCTGACCTCTCAGTCAGAGCACTTGGAGACACGGAGCCTGGCATGGCAGGAGAGCGAGCCTGCCTCCTCCAGCCCTGCCCGAGAAGCCAGTCTTGAGCTCACTGTCACTTCTTGACTAAGTTTTGCATGAACTGACTAATGGACAGTGGCACTGAGCCTGGCCAGCTTTGGACAGGTCTGCTGGGCTAAGGTGGAAAGACCCACTGAGACCCTTGGAAAGACATAAGAGGAGAGAGAGCAAAGGAGAAAGATAGGGGCTGGAGCAACAGCAGGGAACGGGAGGGCACTTGCCTTGCACACGGCTGACTTAGGTTCTATCCCGGCATCCCATATGGTTCTCAGTACCACCAGGAGTATTTCCTGAGCCAGTGTGGTCCCAAAGCAAATAAAAAGTGGGGGGTGAGGGAGATTTGGAGCGGCTGCCCTGGATTCATGTTGATGATGTGTGAATTTCAGGTGGACCAGATCAGAGGGGACCTGAGGAGGAAAATGAAGCTGGGGATCATTAAACATGGAGGCAAGTTTTCCAGAGAGAAATACAGGTGCTTTTCCACTGCTAGTTAGAGGTGGGGGATGAGGAAGAGGAGGAAAGAGGGGCACTAGAGGATCATGGAAGAACAATGGGTGGGGGAAGTAGGGAAGAGGAGAGAGAAAACTGGAATACTGGAGAACATGAGTCCATTCACACGTTTCCTCCCAGTATTTAAGGAGTTGAGTGTTCGCCCAAGACAACCCTTTGCTGGGGCATGAGCCTGTTCTCAAGGCCCGCCTTTTGCTCTCCCACACATCTCTCTCCAGCCCCCTTCCCTGGCTGCCTGTATCCTAGAGGCGCTGGGTCCCCTGCACTGGCACTGGGCCTCACCTGGGACTCAGCTCCCGCTTTTTCTCCCTGGGCCATCCTGCATGCCTGATGTCAGCCAGATCTCCAAGCTAGAGGGCAGCCCTCGGTCCCCTGAGCTGCTGAAGAAATTCAGGCTGGTTCACACTCATTTCCCGGTGTTGAATTTTCACGCTTCTAAGCTTTTTCCTTCTTTCCTCGGCAGCCTTTGTTCAGCTCTGTCAGACAACTCTCATTGGAGGTCACCTGCTGGGTCATCTCTAACCCTGTATCTGTTACCTGGTCTATGGATCCTTTCTTCCAATTCTCTAGCTCTTGCTTAAATGGACTTAGGGAGCTCAAACTGTGATAGCAAATGACTCCCTTGGCTTCTCCACTGGGCTTCTCCACTCTGATGCCAATGCAGACTCTCCTGAGCAAAGGAAGTGTGCAGTTCCCGAGCCCCCACGATCTCCAGTGGAGTCTGGTACACTGTATCATGCAGCTGTCTACCCGCCCACACCCTTAGCACTGTCCGAGTCTCATTCAACACTGAATCCAACTCCTCATAGCTCCAGAGAAACTGTGCACTTCTCCCTCCGGCCTACCATGGGGCAAGCACACGGCACTCAACACCAGTGAGCACTGCCTTGTCCAACCCTTTGTAATCTTCCTCCAGACAGAACTGAGTTTGTCCAGGCCCAGACCCTTCAATGGCTCCTCACAACTCTCAGGAATATTTTTTTGCACAGACCGTGCAGTTCTGCACTGGTTCGCTTTTTCAGTTTCTGTGCCAACTGCCCACCTTACTCATGGTGCTGTGAGTATAATTGTGTCAAAGCCTGAAAACGGGGTCACTCTGCATGTTTTTCCTCTGCACACATCATTTACTTGACCCTGTGCCCTGGAACATCTCATGCGCCCATCTTTCCTAGTTAGCAAGAGTGACTGAACCCTGATCCTGACTTCTGAAGCGGTCACTCACCCCATGACTGATACAACATCTAGGATCTGGCGAGGGCACTGAACTCTGTTATCTAGGATCTGTCTCTGACGACAGAGGGACATCTGAGGGACAATGCTGTCTGCGCTGCTGGGGAGAGACTTGCACCACGGCTCAGCGTGTGTCAGTCACAGATGCTTCCTTCCCTCCCGCCAGGGAACTGAATGACAGCTGGTGAAACATGCCACTTCACATCTGTTCCCCACCACCCTCTCACTCCATAGACCTCGACTGACTGATTTGGTTAGGCAGCTGGTTTTTTGGGATCACAACCAGTGGTACTCAGAACTTGTTCCTGGCTCTCTGTTCAGGGATAACTCTTGGTGTAGCTCTGAGGTCAGCCACATTCAAGGCAAGCTCCTAACCCATATTAACTCTCTAGCCCTGCCCTTATCAACAACAGTATGCCATCAATTTTCAGGTAAATCAAATATCCTATTACTAGAACATGGAAACACATCATGGTTATAATTTTGTGATTAGTATTTTATAGGTACATCATTCAAAACTCTGATTTCCATCACAATGACACTGGCCTTTGAGTAAAGACTGCTCACAGGAACTCTAGAGAGTCTCACTCAGGAGATGAAAATGACCGCATGTGTTTAGCTCAGATTTCAGTAAAAAAGCTAGGAAACCCAAAACCATATCCAGAAGACCCCAAGGATGACTCACACAGCACTTACTACTGGTAAGGAAAACAGATGTGGTCACTGAAGGCTCCCATGAGGGGCCAGATCTGCTTAGGCCAGGCTGAGATCTGCTGTCTCTCCCCAGAAGCAGCTCACCCAAACGAGCCCATGTTAAGGTGGGGTGGCTCCACAGGGGCGCCAAACCCTCAAGTGGACAGGAAACATCATCCGGTTCTGACACACAGGAAATAGCCTCAGAAACCAAGTCCTCTCTCAGTCCCCTGTCCTTGGTGCCCCGGAAGGGCTATACTGATCTCAGAAGCAAAGGCAACCCTATACGGTATCCTACAGACACTGACCACTGATCTGAAGGAAAGACCAGCTCTCTCAAGTTAGGCATGTCAGCAAGGGCAGACTGCTCCCTTCCTGCTTCTGAGCTGGCTGCCTCAGAACCAAACGCGGATATATTTTTCTTTTTGGGTCATACCTGGCCATGCTCAGGGGTTACTCTTGGCTCTGTTCTCAAGAATTGCTCCTGGCTCTGCTCTCAGGAATTACTCCTGGAAGTGCTCGGGGACTATACAGGGTGCCAGGGACCGAACCTGGGTTGGCTGCATGTAAGGCAAATGCCCTGCATGCTGTACTATTACTCCAGTCGCCAAATGCATATTTCTTGTCTGAGTAACAATTTGCAGGACTCACAGGGATGCAGGCTCTACCCATTTCACAGATCAGATGAGAGGGCTGTAACAAAAGAGGAAGTGCTGGGGACAGGTAAGTGCCTGGAGTAGCAAAAGATATAAACTTCCATTGAAGAGTGATGGGAAAACTGAAGAAAGGGAACTTGTTGCTTGAAATGAGATTTCTACCCTAACGTCATTTCTAGCTTCCCCAACTGTGATGTCGCAGTTCACCAGTTACATGAAAAATGCAGTGTCCTCCTGATTTTATTCAAACTGCATTGGTCTATTAGCTCTAAATAAAAATGACTGACCAGCATGTGTGCCTTTGGGATACTGAGTCACAGACTGCTCTGCCAACTGTCATTCTGTGGTCTGATTCTACAGAATCTCTTCACTGTGATATAAACTGATTTGCCATCTTACCCACTGCCTAAAAATCAAAAGATACAGAGGGTGCGTGAGAAGTGACACCTTTAGTTGAGCAAAAGCTTTCCTGGGAAATGAGGCACACAATGGCTTTTACACACTGTCATGAAATTATAATGAACCAACAATGGCTCATCCAGAACCTGTGCCAATCTCCTCAGCAAGTCAGTGTGAGGTCATACATATTCAATAAAACAGAGCCCCTGTGAGAAAGGCCCAGTGTCCAGCCCCCACGAAAAGTCACAGTGACAGTGGGAGAGATGTAATGAGAACACTCAGGAGACTTGTTCTTCTGTGGCCTTGGTCAAGAACAGAAGGGAGAGAGAGAGAGAGCAAGTAAGCCCTGGAGAGTTGGGTCTGATTCTTTTCATGTCTGCATGCCTTTCCGGTCAAGGGCAACACAAGGAAATGACCAGCAAGCTTTGGGCTGTGGCCACTTGAGAGAGGAAAGTCTGAGGCCGACTGAGTAGGATGAAGCCAGCATGTTACCGTGAGAGGTTCCAGAGAATATCTCAAGATCCCAAGGCATCGGTCGATCCTGTCTCTGGATCCCTGGGGGGTCTTTCTGGAGATTTCTCTTGTGCTGAATGTCCAAAAGACTGGCTATTCTCAGAGTAAAAAAACAAACATTGTTTCTTTTTGAGGTGCAGATGCTTTTTTAGTTTCACAATTTCTATAAAGACAATCCACAGAGTGGGAAAGAATATTCACCCAAAACCCATCTGATAAGAGGCTAATATCCAGGATATATCAGGCACTGGTAGAACTTTTACAAGAAGAAAAGAGACAACCCCACCAAAAAATGGGGAGAAGAAATGAACAGAAACTTTGACAAGGAAGAAATTGAATGGCCAAAAGGCATATGAAAAAATGCTCATCATCACTAATCATCAGAGAGATGCAAATCAAAACAACAATGAGATATCATCTCACACCACAGAGGCTGGCACATATCCAAAAGGGCAAGGACAACAAGTGCTGGCGTGGATGCGGGAGAAAGGGACTCTCATCCATTGTTGGTGGGAATGTCGACTGGTCCTTTTTTGGAAAACAATATGGACATTCCTCCAAAGACTAGAAATTCAGGTCCCGTTTGACCCAGCCATACCACTCCTGGGAATATACCCTGGGAAGCCCAAAACACACAGCAGCAACACCATCTGCACTTTTATCTTCATAGCAGCACTATTCACAATAGCCAGAATCTGGAAACAACCAGAGTGCCCGAGAACTGATGACTGGATAGAGAAACTTTGGTACATCTACACAATGGAATACTATGCAGCTGTTAGGAAAAATGAAGTTGTGAAATTTGCCTATTAATGGATGGATATGGAGAGGCTCATATTGAATGAAATTAGCCAGAAGGAAAAAGACAGATATAGAATGACTGCATTTATTTGCATGACATAAGTGTATATGTATGTATGTATGTATGTATATATGCATACATACAATATATATTATGATACAAATATCCAAGGTCAGGCAAAACATGGATCAGGAGGTCTTGTCAAAGGTGGAATCTACCACAAGTGTGTGGGAGTCAGAGGTTAGGTAAGACAGAGAAGGGAATAGTGTAGCTAATAATCGTCGAGAATGATAATACCAGCCTAGATCTGAGCATTGAATATAGGCAAAAAGATGCACCGGATAACCTCTAGATGTATATATTGCAATCCACAATGTGTAAGAGAAAGAGAGAGAGAGAGAGAGAGAGAGAAGAGATAAAACCTGTCATAGAGGTAGGCTAGGGAGGGGGAGGGAGTTGAGGTTATTGGTGATGGGAAATGGGCACTGATGGGGGATGGGTGCTGGAACACTGTATGACCAAAACCTGAACATGAACGTCTTTGTAATTGTATATCTCACAGTCGTATAATAAAATATTAAAAAAAAAAAAAAAAAAAAAAGATTACTGGAAATATAAAAAAATATATATAAAGTAGTTCTCTTTGGTCTTCCAAATACATACATGCAAAATAAAGGTTTTTGAACTTTAAAAAAAAAATCAAAACCACACCAAACAATGGACTATAATTCCATGAAATATATGGCATTTTCACCCACCCCTGATGTCTGAAGTAAAACTTGGATACTTTTCTTTAATTTGAAAACAGGAATTACAAGTCCACGACTACTTATCTAATAACTTCTGTGATTTTTTTTCTATTACTAATTGTTCTACTGTTACTCCAAGATATTCTGTTATCTATAAAGTAATAAAACAGCAATTATTACTTCAGTGCTAGGATAATAGCCATAAAATCCATATAAAAATCCTTAAGACATACAATTTTTTGGGCAGGAATAGCTTTACTTTTAAAAACTACGTAAACATTTCTGTAAACTAGATTCTGCATCTCACCATTTGGTAAAAATTAACCCATAACTTTTTGCTTTGTGCTTCTTTTCACGTTTATGCACTTATGTTTTCCCTTTATATCAGCTATAATACTGAAAAATGAAACATCCTCTTTTTGTCCTGTTAAATTCCTAATGCATCGATTTCTGCACCTACCTCTTCAAGTACTTTCTATTCCCTCTATCCTCCTCATTGTGAATTCCCAGTTTTCTCCTACCCAATCACTGAATGGCGGCATATTCCCAAGAATATAACACTGTCTTCTGACAGGAAGTCGGACTCTGTCATTTTTTATTTAGGTACCTGATAGTTTGAGTTAAAACAAAGTTAAAACATGGTGTTTCTCACAAAGACCTTCATCATCGCCTGTGATGCCTGGGTGCTGACTCGACAGCTGAACCGCCTGACTGACCCACCCAATGCCAGGAGAGCCAAGAAATGTACCTTCAGTTCCAGCAATGCCATCTCCTCACCCTCAAAGCTGCTCTTACATGTCAAAATTCTCCTTCATTCTACTTTCCTACAGGCAGTCTGGAGCACTATGCGAGACCCTGGTGGCAAGCAGGGAAGCTGAGCTATGAGCAAGGTCATCTGCAGCCTGAGAAAAGCATGCTTGCCTGCAAGTATGTTCAGAGGATGTGGCCAAACCAGCTCCCCAGTCCCTGAGTAGACATAGAGCTGTCTCCCCTGGGACCCAGAACACAGGTCCATATCCCCTCTCTTCTCTGGACTCAAACAGAAGCCCACAAAAGTGGGCATAAGGAGCTCCCCTCAGGGCACAGCCTGTGTGCCACAGGCTGCTGGGAGCTGGCTCAGGAGAGGGGTGTTTCTGTGTCTAGACTCTACTTCTCTTGCTTTGCCGACAGGCAACCAACAATACCAATTGCAGTAAATCTGGGCAGGAAAAGTGGTGTCTTATTAAGCAGCCCCCTACAGAAGCAGTGGCTAAAATTTCATCTTAGCATTCCTTAGAAGGCCAGGGAGGTGTCAAGGGGCTAGAGTTCTTGCTCACTTGCTAGGCGTATAGAATTCCAGGGTCTCACCCCAGCACCACATGGACCCTGAAAGCTCTGTGGAGTGTGGCCCAGAAAATAAAGACTGAGCATTAGTTCTGGTATAGAGCAAAGGTAGAAACTCTCTTTGGGAACTGGCAGTCTTAAACCCCGTCTCAGAGGAGTTTCTGGCCAAGAATGATTCCTTGTGGTGTTCCAGGAAAGGCTGGAACCAGGGAAGGAGCTGGTGGGAGCTTCCACTGGGGACAGAGACGGGGCCCCAGAGCCACCTGCTGGGGCTCCTATCAGCAGACAGCTCAGGGTTCAGAACATCAGGGAATAAGGCTATGTCCACACAGGCACTGCTAAGTGGCCAAGCTGGGGTGGGATTGGTCGCTTCAGCAAGCAGATGATCTACCCTTACATGTTCCTGAGGCTGTCCATGGACAAAGGGCACAAATCAGCTCCCGCCTGCAGCCAAGACTGACCAGAATTGGTTCCCTCCTGGCCACGTCCAGAGATACACACAGCAGCCCAGGGGATGCTTCCTGGGAAATGAGTGGAGAGAGAGCTAAAGGAACAGAGGGCAGGAGAAGGTTCAGGAACTGGGCAGATAGGCGCTGGCCCCAAGTTCTCCTAGCAGGCAGCACCACATGTGCCTGGAGCCAGGAGTCAGCGCTCAGCCCAGGGCTGGAGGCTAACCTGCAGCTTCCATTTAACCGAGCTGGGATGTTTGCTTATTCCTATCTGGGCCCTCTGGAGGGTGGCTGCCCTGGGGGCTGGGACTGGGGTGGGGCAGGGGTTCCGGTTAGGGCTGGCGGTCTGGGGCTGGAGCTGGGGGGCTGGGGCTAGAGCCGGGGGTTAGGGCTGGGACTGGTTGTAAGGCTGTGCTAGTGTCTGGGTAGCCTGGCCTCCTCCACCCCCTGAGTTGGGCCTCCCACCAGCTTCTGCAGGGCCTGTGTGTATTTCCTGAGGCGGGACTGCCCTGAGCTGTCTGTTATCTCCTTCCTGCTGCCACAGACCCTTCTTCCCGCTATGGATAAGCAGCTTTTCACATCCTCACTGTCGGTCCTACACCAGGAGGACTAAGGCCAGAGCCACAGCAAACTGGGGGCTGCATAGTGAGGTTCTCCTGTTGTAGCCCCCGCCCCCCCCCCCCCAGTATCTCATGTAATCGTCCTTCAACTCATGCACTCATTTTTGTCAGCCACTGTCCGCAGGTCCTTACCTGGGCCTCTGCTCAGCACAGGCATTGAGCCCAGAGGTGCCAGGGTGAAACCTGCCCAGCCCCACCCCACCCCTGCATCTGATGTCCCCCTATCTGCCGCCTGCTCCAGAAACAGCCAAGAGAAGCTTTTTAAGTGCTTTTTTTAAAAACGCAAAAGCTTCAGTCTCAGGCTTTCACAGGGGGCATCCAAGGCGCGCAAAGCGAGCTGTGAGCTGGCCAGCAGGTGCCGGTCTTGGGTCTGCGCCGCGGAGCCCAGCAGTGAGGGGCAGGAACCCACCAAGCAGAAGCTCCTCCCGCTCCCCCAGCCTCAGGGAGCTGCATTCTGCACCTACACTCCTCCTACCCCAAGGACTCCAGAAGCTGCGCGGGTTGGGGGCCCCTGGCAACCCGGGACCCACCCTCCGACTGTGTCGCGCACCTCACCCCCTACCTGGGTCCGAGGGGCCGCAAGCGCCTCCCCGGGGTGGAGACGTGTGTGCTGGGCAGCATCGGGCAGGGGGCCGCGCTGGGTCCTGGGTCGGTGGGTCGGAAGCGCCTGGCAGAGGCTCTGCCGCGAGGGAGGAAGTGAGAACAGGGCGGGCCGGGCCGTCCACTCCCGCGGCGAGAGGGCTGCGCCCTGGACCCCCCGCCGGGAGGAGCTGGGAACCCTGAAGTCTGGGGGCCTCACCAGCTCACAAGTTCCATCCATCTGCTGTGGGTGAGAGAAAACCCGCACAGCCCTGGCTATCTCTGGGGCCCTAACGACGGTCCCAAATAACACTCTCTTCTCTTCTTTTCTTTTTCCCTTCTTTCTTTGCTCTAAAGTCTGAGGAAGGCGTGTCTTTAGAGCTGGAAAACAAGCTGCCCTTCTTCCCTGAAGGATCAGTGAGTGATTAGTTAGTTCCCTTCCAAGCAGTAGGTCCTCGCAGACTTAGAGATAAGCCATCTCGAGTTAAAGGCCCTTCTACCACTTTAGGGGGAACAAACCCGAGAGGAAAGAGAGACAGGAGAGCAACTACTTCTCTCACAAAACAATGCAAAAAATTGATTTTTTTATTGCTACAAATAAAACAACTTGTAGAAACAGAAAATCAAACTCTAACTTTCTTCATATCACTGGGCTTAGTACTTTGCTAACAGAATACAGGTGAGTGTTGCCCGAGTTTGGACCCCTGGGACAGGGTCTTGTCTTATGTGGAGATAACTATTTGCTTCTCAGTAGAAAAGCCCAACCTTAGCTTCTTTTTTTTTAAATTTTATTATACCACCGTGAGATATACAATTACAAAGATGTTCATATTTGGGTTCGGTCATACAGTGTTCCAGCACCCATCCCCTCCACCAGTGCCCGCTTCCCACCACCAGGGTCCCCAATTCCCTCCCCTCCCTAGCCTGCCTCTATGGCAGGTTCTTTATTCCTTTCTCTTCTCTCTCTTAGCTTTTTTTTTTTTAGGACCCACTCCCCATAACAAGGCTGAATCGAGACTCCTGGGCCTCCAGAGACACACAGGGGTGCAGTACAGGGAGGAGAGCTCACAGCTTGAACGAAATAACAGGTCTCCCTGTCATGCCATCACATTGGTCACTTAATAAAATTCTTGAGTGTCCAGGGGCTCTGGGGTCACTCCCTGTCCAGCCTGAGGCTTGGGTGCTTACAATCCAGCAGTCTTGGCC
The DNA here is from genome assembly GCA_021461705.1 of Cryptotis parvus. Lineage (NCBI taxonomy): Eukaryota > Metazoa > Chordata > Mammalia > Eulipotyphla > Soricidae > Cryptotis > Cryptotis parvus. Next base: position 43 of record JAJIBD010032982.1, on the reverse strand, counting down.
ACCCTCAGACTGTGCTCAGCAGTGCTTGAAGGGCCTCACAGGG
>JAJIBD010032981.1:0-67810 GCA_021461705.1 Cryptotis parvus | reverse complement strand
GGCATCCCATATGGTCCCCTGAACACCACCAGGAGTAATTCCTGAGTGCAGGGCCAGGAATAACTCCTGAGCATTGCCAGGTGTGACCCAAAAAGCAAATAAAATAAAATAAAATAAAATAAAATAAAACAAAGACAACTTTGGGGATTGAACTTAAAACTTATCCCACTCAACTGTCCTGATCTTTGGTTCCTGAATCTTGACAAACACTCTTGCCTTAATTTTGCCCCAAGATTCAAAAAATTGCCCCTTCAAAACACCCACCTTCTGATGAGTAATTCTTTGAACTTCCCCTTCCCGCTGGCAGATAGCACAGTCTGGTTTTTAAGTGTTAAGAAAATACTTAGCAAACAACTACCATAAAGAATTTAGTGGTGGTGGGGTTGGAAGACAGTACAGAAATTAGTTCACATGCCCAGCATGGATCCGACCTGGATTCTCCCGAACCACACTAGGTTCGGGACCTTAGAGGTCCCCAGCACCGCTGTGGTGGCCCTGAGGATAATGTCCCCACAGGGACTGAGCAATAGCGCATCCTTGGCCTGAGCACTGAACTGCTAGTGGGATGGCTGGATATAATCAGGAATGGCCCCACTGCCACCGGAAGGTCCCTTTCCTCACCAAAAGAACACAGTGCAGGGGCCCAGGGATGGTTCAGCAGCAATAGCACCTCCCTTGCAAGCCTGAGACCACTCACACCAGTAAGTTCAATGCTTGGCCTTCTACCACATGCTCGACCGTGGTCCCAGTGGCTCAGCTGTACCAAGGCTGTCTGCCTCTACCAAAAATGTGCTTAAAGACTAATGAGATAGTGTGGGGTAAAGTGCTTGCCTTCTACTCAGTTGACCTTGGTTGGACCTCTGCCACCACAAATGGTCCCCTGAGCACCATCAGAAGTCACTCCTGAGCACTAAGCCAGCAGTAGTCCCTGAGCACTGCTTGGTGGGGCACTTGATCCCTTAACCCCACCCCTCCAAATGGTGCTCAAACCCTACAACCCCGGCCAGCACAAATGTAAGCACGTAATCTCACGTATGAGTGCCAGAATCAGGAGGGCATGTTCTCTGGTCATTTTAGGATCATCAAGGACAATAGCAGAAACAAATAAAAAGAAAGGGGCATTAAAAAAAATCCCCAAAATTAAATTTAAATTAAAAAAATTCAATTTTTGAAGCTTCATTAAGAATAGAATCAATGCTTTTCCCTGCTACCTAAAACCATAAAAGAACAAACCAGTGTCTTATTAGTAAACTGTTAAGTAAGCAGTGAAGATGAACAGTGTTCAGCTCCAAGAATCAGATTCTTGTTTTGTGCAAAGGCCTCGAGCCAACACTGCATCAATGAGGTAGTCACTGAGAACAGGCTCTGCCACTTGTGGTCTCTATCACCGACCCAAAGCCAATCTCCCCAGGCCTGATCAGGGTGGTCGGACACATAGTGTCCTGCTTTCTTTCCCAGGCAGGGCAAAACACACAAACTATAATTGCTGTTAGTGATAAGATCTTCTAAACTTAAAAAACACTACAGCGATTACAAAGAATGTCTAACTTTACAACATGACACTCAGCACAAAAGACTAAAGGGTTTTCTGGTTCTAAGATTTTATCGCTAGGATTCCGGTACAGTCCCTTGGCCGCACAGACCTTGATGTACCAGAAGATGTCACTCTTCAGCTAACTTGTACAAAGCCCCTTTGTGCTGAAGGGTTTATTTCAGGCACTCTGGTAACCGTACCACAAGGGGTGGTAACAATGAACAGATGTATAGTACTTGGTTTCAAATAGATTTCTAAGATCCAGGTTTGAAAAAATACATTTCGGGGGCTGGAGCGATAGCCCAGCGGGTAGGGCGTTTGCCTTGCACGTGGCCGACCTGTGCTGGCCCGGGTTCGATCCCCAGCATCCCATATGGTCTCCCGAGCACCGCCAGGAGTAATTCCTGAGTACAGAGCCAGGAGCAACCCCTGAAAGCAAAAAAAAAAAAAAAAAAAAAAAAAGAAAAAGAAAAGAAAATACATTTCATATGAACATTAGAAACTGATATTTCTTACTTAGGGAAAAGATCAGGGCTGGGATCCAATGACACTGGAAAACTCTCCACATCTTTTTTTTTGGGGAGGGTCACACCCGCGATGCTCAGGGGTTACTCCTGGCTCTGCATTCAGGAATTACTTCTGGCAGTGTTCGGAGGACCATATGGGATGCTGGGGATCGAACCCAGGTCAGCCACGCAAGGCAAACACCCTACCCACTGGACTATCGCTCTAGCCCCACCCTCCACATTTTTAACCAGTACCTACAAGGGTTGTTCTACATTTTTACTCATTTCTGAAGACATGCTATATCTTCAATGTTTCATTCTTTTATTTCCTGACTTTTTTCCTCATGGTCACTCATAGTGCACATCTCTCCCTCCTTTCTTTCTTTCTTTTTTTTTAAAATTTTTTTATATTTTTGCTTTTTGGGTCACACCCGGCAATGCTCAGGGGTTTCTCCTGGCTCTGCACTCAGGAATTACTCCTGGCGGTGCTCGGGGACCATATGGGATGCCGGGATCGAACCCAGGCCAGCATGGGCCAGCCGCCGGCAAGGCAAACGCCCTACCCGCTGGGCTATCGCTCCGGCCCCTCTCCCTCCTTTCTATCCACACACACATGCACACACCAACTGACTACTCTCTTTTCCTTCTGCTATAATGTTTGAATTTTGATCACTTGATTACTTGACATCCCGTTATTCATCAATTTGCTCGAGCGGGCGCCAGTAATATTTCCATTTGACCCTATCCCGTTCCAGTGTAGCCCAAGGCATCTGGTTGCTTTAGGAATACGGAAGAGCTTCAAACCGTTCTTTCAGGGTCTTGACGAAGAAGTCTGACCATCTTGTAGGTGGGCGGCCATGTGATCTTTTGACATCCCGTGGGATCCAGTAGGTAACGGCTCTAGTCCAGCGGTCGTCTCCAAATCGACGCTGTAAGTTTGAATTTTACTTACATTTTTTTTCAGCATAAATAGAATGAGAGGGTCATGTGTTAGTTTACACGGTGGGTGTGGAGCAGCCCCAGGCAGGAGTGCACAGGTGCTCAACTAAAGTGCTGAGGTGGGGCCGGAGCGATAGCACAGCGGGTAAGACATTTGCCTTGCACACGGCCGAGCTGGGTTCGACCCTGGCATCCCATACGGTCCCCTGAGCACCGCCAGGAGTAATTCCTGAGTGCAGAGCCAGGAGTAACCCCCTGAGCATCACCAGGTGTGACCCAAAAAGCAAAAGAAAAAAAGTTGCTGAGGTAACAAGAGGTCTGTGCCTCAGAGGGAGTCACTTGCACGTGATCTCAACTATGTGACAGTGATCCCACTTGATCGATTGCTGAGACTGTGGTAATTAGAAAATGGATTTATTTGGTGGGAGGCGGAGACATGGCTCAGGACTTTACTCCTGGCAGGATTCAGGGGACTGTATGAGCCTGGGACGGAAGCCAGGACAGCTGTATGCAAGCCATGCACCTTATGCACATGCACTGTACCATCTCCTGGTCCCTAGAAAAGGATTTTGTTGGTGAAATTTGTGCTTGTTAAACAGCCTGGCAAATGTCAACGATGTCCCATTAGCAGTAAAACTAAAGGTATGTGGATTCGCTAAAATATGAGACATTCCCTACTGTTTCATGGAGGAAAGAACCCACTGAAGCGACAGCCTTTCTTTTTAGGAAGGTGCCCAGAGATAACTGTTTTACATTAGTGGCACTCAAACTTTAGGAAGGTTTGTCTATCCCAGAGGTCTTCAAAACGCAGGTTGCTGGACCTCACAGTTCCTGACCCAGCAGGCTGGTGCTGAAAACTGCAGTTTTAGTAAGTTTCCTGCTGATACTTAGGCACTGGTCTAAAAGATCACACTTTGGGTCGGGAGGGCATTTGCCTTGTTTGCTGCTGACCCAGGTTTGATCTCCAGCATCCCAGATGGTCCCCTGAGCACTGTCAGGAGTAACCTCTGAGCATCGCTGGGTGTGACACTAAAAAATAAATAAATGAAAGATCACACTTTGCAGCTATTAGGAAGGGTAATGAAGCTCTCTAGGAAGAGCCATGGCCTTTACCTTCAGCAAATCTTTCACTCCAGTTGACAAAGTGTCCAAAAGCTGTATTTTGAGTTGAAACTTTAATGAGTTTACACTGATTATATGAAGTTTTCTCATCGCTTATAAATAAATAAGCTAAAGAAGTACCTATGTGAGAGAATCATCTTCACGGAAGCAATCCAGAGGTTCCTCAATAGAAAAATGGAAAAACAAAAGGTGGTATATATGTAGACTGAAATATTATTCAGTCTTTAAAAGGAAGCTAGAGCTGGAAAGAGAGCATAAGGGGTAAAGACACTTGCTTTGCATCCCACAGGACCGGATCTGAATCCTCCTAGCACTGGCAGGGGCCATTGCTCGGCACAGAGCCAGGAAAAGCTACTTAGCACTGCAGGGTATTAGCCCCTGACCCTAGCCCAGAGAAAAAGAAGCTAATTCTGACACATGCCACCCTGTGGATGAACTCTGAGGACTTTATGATAAGTAAAATAAGCCAAGTACTTCATGATTCCTATTCTATTAGGTAACTAAAATAGATTCTGAGAAACTGAAAGAAGAGTGAGTGGAAGGTGCCAAAGACAGGGTGGAAGGGGAATGGGAGGCTGTGGCTAAGGGGTAGACTTTCAGCTTGCACAGGCAAGTCTTGGGTTGTAGTGAAAAAACTCGGAGCAGGAACAAGAGACTGGGCAAAGACGAACAGATATGAATCATTAAGTTATGACCAGGACAAAGTAGAAGAGCCAGACCCATCTGGCTGCCTGAGCCAGAGTGAACAGGCCACAGAAGCAGAGTCTGTGTGGAACTTAAAGCAACGTGTCCATCGCTGACTCTACCGAGCATTACCTATGCCAGCAGCCATTGCACATGTCAGATGACAAAACCGCTCCCGTCAAATTGGTATCTTCTATATCTAACCTATATAAGAAACATGTATTTGTGCCCACAACACACACACACAAATATTTAAAAAGAAGGAAATTCTGTCATTCTGTCATCTGTGTGAACTGGGCTCAGCCCACTTTGGCATTAGCCAGGTCGAGTGCACATGCATAAATAAATCTGGCTCTTCCACTAATTTCTCCAATGCCCATGTCTGACTTCTGGCCACATTTCTGTTACAGAGAGATTGGATACCTAAAGTATGAATGCACTGAACGACAAGACACAATGAACTGCAAACTTAAAAATGGTTAAGATGCACTAGGGGAAACGGCATGGAGTTTCCTTAAACAATTAAAAATAGGACTATCATATGATCCAGCAAACCCACTTCTGGGTGGACAGCCAAAAGAAAAAAAGTATTATCTCAAGGAGATATCTTATTCTCATGCTTACTGCAGTACCCCTGACAATAGCCACTGTGTACAAACACCATAGGTATCCAACGACAACTGAAAAGATAAACAGTCTACCACACACAAATATTAATTAGTCTTATAAAAGAAGGAAATCCTGTCATTTGCAATCACATGGATGAGGCATTATGCTCAGTGAAAAAGACCAAAGACCAAAGTGGTATATAGGCACTGCTATAATCCACTTTGCTATATAAGTTTAAAAAAAAAGGCGCTGAACTCAAAGAAACAGAATAGAAGTGCAGGGGCTGTGGTGTGCGGTAATGGGGGGGTAGGGAGAGTGGGTGAAAATAAACTTTCAGTTGTACGGCAATTCAGAGGATCACATGGTGGCTATAGTTTAGAACACCCTATTGCTTAACTATGATTTGCTGAGAACTTAAACGTCTCCCCCTCAAAAAGAAAAGAAAAAAGAAAAGATAAATATATTAGGTGATGGTCATGTCTTTTCCCAATGATTATATCAATCCGTCACATCAGCACTTAATGTGGAAGTATATGTAAACTCTGCATATCTGCCATTATACCTTCACAACTGAAAACAAAGCAAACCAAATACCCAAAATAGTTAAGAGAGTGTTATATGCATTTCAGCATGTCAAGAAAACAAAAATAAAGCAAACCCATCTGCTTTCCTAGCAGTGTCCAGAACAGCAGTTCATACCTGCTGTCAGTATTCATCTTCCCATCATACTTTTTTTGGTGGGGGTCAGGGGTGGCGACGCCCAGTGGTGCTCAGGGGTTACTCCTGGCTCAGTGATCACTCCTGGTGGGCTTGGGGGGACCACATAAAGAATGCTGGGGGGATCAAACCCGGATTGATTGAACAAGGCAAGGATACTACCTGCTATATAATTGCTCCGGCCCCTTTTTCCCATCCAGACTTAATTCTAAAACATTTACTTTGGACCCTAATACATTATCTGAAAATACAAATAACAATGTGATAATAAGCTTTTTTTTCCCCCTTTTTTGGGTCACACCCAGCGATGCTCAGGGGTTACTCCTGGCACTGCACTTAGGAATTACTGCTGGTAGTGCTAGGGGAACTGTATGGGACCCTAAGGATGAATCCAGGTCAGCTGCGTGCAAGACAAATGCCCTACCTGCTGTACTATAAGGGCCCATAAGCTCTTAATTCTAGCTCTCTATTTAACCTCCCCTTGGTGTTTGTCCTCTTGACAACACAACTTAAAAACTTGCTTAGGGCCAGAGAAATAGCTCGGAGGGCTGGGATGAATACTTAGCATACGGGAGACAAGTCCAAGCATTGCCAGGAGTGATGCCCCCACACCACCCCAGTACAGTGCTGGGAGCAACATGTGGTATGTCTCCCTCCTATCAAAAATACATTTATTTTTGTTTTTATGGGTCACACCTGGTGATGCTCAGGGGGTTACTCCTGGCTCTGCACTCAGGAATTACTCCTGGTGGACCATATGGGAGACCAGGGATGGGACTTGAGTTGTCTGTGTGCAAGGCAAATGCCCTATCTGCTGCACTATCACTCCAGCCCCCACCAAAACAAATTTTTTTCTAAATGCTTATCTCCTCTTGCTTTATTTCTTTGGCCAGTTCTTGTAAGTTTTCCGGTGGCATTCTCACAGACACTGCTACCTTCCAAGGTTCTGCTCTACTGTTTTCTGTATACAGACATGGGTGCCATTTATTCCCATGGTTCAGAGGAAGCTTTATTCCGCCCAGATCTTTGTGCTAAGTATCTAAGTGCTTCCTGTCCATCTCCTAGTTTTACTGGAAAACTACTGCACATATACTCCCTATCCAAAGTGAATTCACTGAACTTTCCTCCAAGATCCGTTCCTTTGCTCTCCTCCTAATGAAAGGTGCCACCATCCCACCCAGCCCCTGAGGGGGAAACAGGGAGTTGTCCGAATTTCTGCTTCTTAATCCCCTCACAATGGTCACCAATTTTCCACCATCAGATTATTCCCTTACTATCTTCTGAAGTCACATCCCCTCCACCCAGAACACTGCAAATCCGCAAAGCTTTGTGTCTGCTCTCTGCTTCTGAAGGCTACTTCCCAGCCCATCCTCTTTTACAGCTGGTGAGATTCTGAGGCAAATCTAATTATTCCCTGCTTAAAGCCTCTCCACTGTGCCAAGGCATACGGGCAAGCAATGGTCTTGTCCGGTTTTGCTTCTGCTGGTCACGCGTACCAGACTGCAGCACTATTTCCTATCTCTGAAGTGGTGCACATTTTCTAACTCCTGAAAATGTTCCCATCTTCAAAATTCAGCTCAACTCCTTCATGCAAGTCCTCTAGGGACATTCTCAGCTAGGACTGTCCAAATGAAACACTGCATGAAATAAATATACACTGAAAAACAGCTCAGTGTTTATTGGCAATACACAGGACATTCTTAGGCTCTTTGTCTATTACAATTCAGATTTTGCTGGACATTCTATTTTGTTCTTTTCCCATTTTCCTTCTTCTAAATCGAGCATCCCTACACAGTCTGCTATGTGCTCTTTATTTTTTCTACATCTTCTGTATACTCCTGATACTATTCTTATCTTCAGGGCGGGAGATGTCTTATCTTTTTCTCTTCAGCTCCTGCTGGAGTGTTAAGACATTACTTAAGTACATAGTGTTTCATAGCTAGCTTGTTTAACAGGGTTAATCCTTCGAAGTCTTTATTGCTTCACAAGATTGATATTTACAACAATGATATCACCTGTCTCCAGATTACAATAAACATCATGGGATAAAAGAGAATGTAGCCTCAATCATGAAGACCACCAAAATTTCTACTTCAATTTTACCAGTAAGATTGCCTTTAGAATGGTATTTGCAGCATCCTTCCTTTCTTTTCCTTCCTTCTACTGGCTCCTTCAATAAAAAATTTAGGAGTTGTTTTGGGCCACACCCAGAGATGCTCAGGGATCTCTGGGTGTGGCCCAAAAGCTCTGCTCTGGCAGAGCTTTCCTGCCGCCCCCCCACTTCTAGTACCAAGGATCTAACCCAGTGTGTCATACACACAAGGCAAGAGTTCTGCTTGTGTGTTATACAGCATCCATGAATTAAATCTGTACAGTGATTGTGATGTAGGCAGGCAGGTAGATAGGGAAGGGCTCCATGGTAATGAAATTTCTGCAAGTGGTAAAGCTACTAGTCCTAAGGCTGTCTGGATCCACCTTGTGGATTCAGGAAGCTGTATAGAGACCAGCTAGGACCTTCATTAACAACAGACCCTGAGAAGGCTGGACCCCTTCCTGAGGGAACCAAAGAACAATCCTCAAGAGCTTTCAATTGCTTCCCTTAGAGCTGATCAACCCTCTCTGCCCAGCTTGCAAAAAGACTCTAGAACATTCCAGGCCAAGAAGATAAAATCAAGTCTTAAAAGCCATTCAGGGCTCTCTGCACCCTTGGAGAAGCCCACATTCTCCCCTTGAGTGCATCTCTCTCTTTCTCTCTCTCTCTCTCTCTCTCTCTCTCTCTCTCTCTCTCTCTCTCTCTCTCTGCACCCTTGGAGAAGCCCACATTCTCCCTTGAGTGCATCTCTCTCTTTCTCTCTTTCTCTCTCTCTCTCTGTTCTCCCGCTCTATCACTCTTTCTTGCTCTCTCATTCTTTCTCTCACGCTCTCTCTCAGTCTCTGCTCTCTCTCCTTCCCCTTCCTAAGAAGCCTCCAAATAAAATCTGTTTTATTTTAGAAACAGAAGAGCAAAGAATCTCTGAAGAGCAGAGACCTTCAAACTAGATAAGAACCCGTAAGGCCTGGGTCCTGGGGTGGCAAAGGTGTCTCTTTCTCTTCCCCCACCTCACACACGGCGCCTGTGGGGGCCCACTAACTTCAACCATAATAAGATTTAGAGACTATTTCACCTTTTATTGCTTCCGCTTTAAAATATGTACATACATCATAATCATGAAAGTCCCTGGAGTGGTATAAGAAATGATTCCTCATTATTACGCATAGATAAAACCCAGGATATTTTTAATAGTAAATGTGGATTTTTGTCTGTTTGGGGGCCACACCCAGTGTGGCTGACTGTAGCTTCCTTGAAGAAGAAATTGTCTGTGGATAGAAGTTTCTGCATAAGCTAAAGAACCCTTGAGAGCCCAGCCTATGACTTTTGGACTTATTTAGCCTGCACTCACAACTGGGGAAGAAAACTACTTGCAATAAAAGTCTCTATGGGGCAGGAGAAATAGCTTAAAGGGTTGAATACTTGCTCCCGCTTGGGGCATTTATCTTCACTGTCCTTTCTCCTTAAATGCATACGCCAGACACTCACACAAATGCAGCCTTCTCATCAGGTTCCAAGTCACAGTGCCCCCTTCTCAGGAAGGCCTTTTCTGAACCATTCTTGTGCATGTGTGAGCTAGTCGCTGTTGAATATTGCTATTATATCCTTTTTCATTGAACTTATAAAAGACATGAAGTCCTTCATTAACTTAGTCATTCATCTTACTGATCCATTCGTTTATTTATTTATCTTGTTTGGTTTCCATTTGGAGCCACACCCAGTGGTGTTCAGGGCTTAATCTTGGTTCTGTGCTTAAGGATTATTTTATTTTATTTATATATATATATAAATTTTTTTTTTTTTTTGCTTTTTGGGTCACACCCAGCTTTGCTCAGGGGTTACTCCTGGCTCTGCACTCAGAAGTACTCCTGGCAGTGCTCGGGGACCATATGGGATGCCGAGGATCGAACCCGGGCTGGCATGGGCCGGCCGCGAGCAAGGCAAACGCCCTACCCGCTGGGCTATTGCTCCGGCCCCAAGGATTATTTTTGGTGGGGTTTGGGGAGCCATATGTGGCAGCAGAGATAAAATCTAGGTCAGTTGCATGCAAGGCAAGCATCTTACCCACTGTCCTATCTCTCTGGTCCCTATTTTTAATTTTTTTGTTTTTTGGGGCCACAACTAGCTGTGCTCTGTGTTCAAGGGGCACAACTAGCTGTGCTCTGTGTTCAAGAACACCTGGCTCTGTGTTCAAGGATCACTCCTGGAAGTACTCCAGGGACCATATGTGGTGCCAGGAATGAAATTGAAGTCTGCCACATGAAACACAAGCACCTTCTCTGCTGTGCTGTCAATCTTGGCTATTTAAAAATGTTTTATAGGGGGCTAGAGTGATAGCACAGTGGGTAGGGAGTTTGCCTTGCATGCAGCTGACCCGGTTTGATCTCCGCCATCTCATATGGTCTCCCTGAGCACCGCCAGGAGTAATTCTTTTTTTTTTTTTAACATTTTATTATACCACCATGAGATATACAATTACAACGTTGTTCACGCTTGGGGGTTGCGGTCACACAGTGTTCCAGCACCCCGCCCTCCACCAGTGCCCCTCAGCCACCACCCATGTCCCCAATTCCCTCCCCCTCCCACATCCTGCCTAAATGGCAGGTTCTTTATCTCCTCTCCTCTTCCTCTCTCGCCAGGAGTAATTCTTGAGTAAAGAGCCAAGAGTAAACCCTAAGGGTCACCAGTGTTACCCAAAAAGCAAAAAAAAAAAAAAAATTATAGGGGGTTCACACCAGAAGTGCTATGAATGGAGGTGTGGAGAACCCAGGTCACTCCTGGGCATGTTCAAGAATTACCATGGAGGAGCCAGAGTGGCAGTACAGCGAGTAGGGCATTTGCCTTGCACGCAGCTGATCCAGGTTCAATTCCCAGCATCCCATATGGTCTCCTGAGAGCCACCAGAAGTAATTCCTGAGTGCAGATCCAGGAGTAACCCTTGAGCATCACCAGGTGTGACCCAAAGGGCCTATATATAGAGATACAGATATATAAAATATCTATATCTAAAATATCTATATCTCTCTACATATATTTATATGTATATCCATATCTATGATTTGAGGCTCTTGCTGTCCCTGGAGCAAGCAAATGCCCTTGAGCTACACTTGCTTGCGACAGGATGTATGGAGATGTTACTGGTGTCCACTCGAGCAAATCAATGAACAACGGGAAGACAGTGATACAGTAATCCATATTTATGTATCTACATAACACACAGTGTTATATAGATAAAGATCCTTTGAGGGAATAATTCCGATATTCTGATCATGGGTGGATCTATCTTGGCTGTCTATATTTATACCTTGGTTGGGCCATGTCCTCTTGTCTTTGGGAATGTCCTATAGTTTATTTTTAAAAAGTCCTATGATATTTTAGATACCTGTAAAAAAGCTTTCTTTGTTTTGGGGCCACAACCAGTGGTGTTCAGGGGCTATATGAGTGGTTCCTGTTGGTGTTCAGCGGACGTTGGGGATCCAGGGATCAAACCTGAGCCTCCAACATGCCAAGCATGTGCTCAGTCTATTAAACCAGCTCCCCATCCTGGTAGCTTATCACCTAACCCCCTCCCCCAGGGCCAATGTTAGTAGGAGGCTGGGTTGAAGCTCTCATAAAGTTCCAGCAACTTCTGTCTTATCTCATTCCAAGAGAAAAGACCTTGAGAGGAAGCCTTAGAATTTAATGGAAAACCTGGGTTTCCCAAGGCAGGTTGCTAACTTTAGTCCATATCTATGGATATGACTGCCAGAATGTCTGCTCTGCTTTTCAAAGGTTTCTCAGCAAAAATCTGAATCGGTCCTAAGAACAACCCTAGGACCTGGCAAATAATCCTACAGGGTAACTGGATAAATGCTTGAGGCAGTCTTTTTCTACAAAGACTTGCTGGCTTTTGTCCTCAGCACAGTGCTCTGCCAGGACCCAGTTTTGGGTCTCAGACCCCTGCTTATACCTAATACAGCTACAAAAAAGGAGGCCACGAAAGTCAGATTGTCTCTGAAGTTCTTTGGTTCATCTTTACTTTGGGGGTTTGATCCTTCAGAATCTCAAGCCAAATTATGAGATATTATCCTTGGGAGGATCTGTTACAAGACTGTAATCGCTAGACAAAAGCAGCTACAAGGAAAGATTCACCTCTCTCAAGTCTTATCCTTATTCCTAGATCTTGATCATATGCTTTTTGCTTGGTTTTTGTCTTTGTTCTGGGGGCCATACCCAGTGATATTCAGGGCTTACCCCTGGCTCTGTGCTCAGGAATCAATCCTGGCGGAGTCTGGGTGTGAGAAGTCAACCAGGTCAGCTATATGCAAGGCAAATGCCCTAGAGTTAATTATTAACCCATCCATGGCCCACCATTTTGTGTGCCTGCCCAAAAGTGGGGACTTCATTTGAGAAATCTCTCTGATGTTGGGGGGAAATGGGGGGATAGTATAGGGGTTAAAGTACTTACCTGGCACGCAGCCTACCTAGGCCAGGTCCCCAGCATTTCACGTAGTCCCCTGAATGATCCCTGAGTACACAGCCAGGAATAGCAGGGTACAGCCCAAAACGAAACAGAAAGGAAGGGAAAAAAGAAGCAAGAACAAAAGAAATCTCACCAGTAGGAGCAGCCATGAAAACAAGAACTAGGACAGAGCGATAGTACAGTGGGTGGGTGTTTGCTTTGCACGTGGCTGACCCGTGTTTGATCCTCAGCATCCCACATGGTCTCCACCCACGCACCCCCAGCACTTCCAGGAGTAATTCCTTAGTACGGAATCACTGAGTGTGAACCAAAAAGCAAAATAGATAGACAGACAGATAGATAAAACAAAACAAGAACTACCTGGGCTGGGGGTGGAGAGATAGTACAACATATAGGGCACTTGCTATGGTGTAGCTGGCCCACCTTTGATCCCCAACATCCCACATGGTCCCCCAAGCACAGCTAGGAGTAATTCCTGAGTACAGAGCCAGGAGTGATCCTTTAGCATCTCTGGGTGTGGCTCCAAATTAAACTAACCAACAAACAAACAAACAAAAACACAAGCTACCCAGGTTAAGAGACTTTCCCCATTCTGAAGGTCCGGTGTACTCATGACTTTGACTGAGAATGTGGAAAGATAGGTCTACAGCTGAATCTCAACAAAACTATGTTCATGAAAAATGAACTAGTTCCGGAGGCCCCATTCACTCTCAATGGAACAAACATCTCTGAATGCAGCAATTATGTGTACCTAGGTCGAGAAGTCAACATGATGAACGACCTAAAATCTGAGCTGTGCAGGAGGAAGAAGCAGCATGGAATGCCTTCAAAATCATCAAAGAAATAGCTAAAAGGACAAAGAACCTCAGGCTCTGGGCACATCTCTTTGACTCCACTGTTCTCCCTGCATTAACATACGCCTCAGAGACCTGGGCCCTACAAAAGCAGGATGAGAATGCTATTCGGGTCTCCCAAAGAGGAATCGAATCCTTGGAATATCACACCTCACTCAAGTGAGAGAAGGAATCTGGAGTTCCGACCTCCGTCGCTGTTCCAGAGTCAGGGTCGCCATCTCATTTGCCAAGGCATCAAAAATCAGATTGGCTGGACATGTAATGCGATCTGGAGATAACCGCTGGACTAGAGCCGTTACCGACTGGTTCCCACAGGTTGTCAAAAGATCACGTGGCCGCCCACCCACAAGATGGTCAGACTTCTTCATCAAGACTCTGTACGAATGGTTTGAGGCTCTTCATGTTCCTGAAGCAAGTAGATGCCATTGGGCTACACTGGCACATGATAGGGTCAATGGAAATGTTACTGGTGCCCACTCGAGGAAATCGATGAACAACGGGATGTCTAGTGATCTAGTGATCTAGTGTACTCATGACTACCTATTTGCCACTACAGTGTACAATACTATTCGGCAGAGACTAGGGAGACAAAACCGCAGCAAGGGAGGAGCTGAAGGAGAGGGAGGGGCCAGGACAGAAGCCTCATAAAAATCCCGCCCCAAAACCAATGGACTGCTTCCCACTTGAGCTCAGAGCGAACTTTTGTTTTGCAGGCTGTCACTTAATCTTGTCCTTCATCACTAGGCTGAATTCTTTCCCCCCTAGGGCACAGGAACTGAGGAATTGGGCTGTGCCTGACTGCTGGTAACACCGGTTCATGGCAGCATTACAAGATCCTTTAAAATATTTTTTGTGCTTTTCTAATCACTCTATTCCGATCTAATCCTAGTACTACTAGTTTTGATGTTTTAAGAGCACAAACCCAAATGCAGAGATGCTATTATCTTGCTTGTTTTGATTTTTGAGCCACACCAGGTGGAGCTCAGGGGTCACTCCTGGCCCTGTGCTAGGGGTGCAGGTATTACTCTGCAGTACAGGGACAGAACCTCTGCTTCCCATATACAAAGTTATCTTGGGTCCAGAGCGATAGTACAGCGGGAGGACATTTGCCTTGCACATGGCCAACCTGGGTTCAATCTCCAGCATTCTCTATGGTTCCATGAGCACCACTAGGGTAATTCCTGAGTGCAGAGACAGGAGTAACCTCTGAGCATTGCTGGTGTGACCCAAAAAGCAAAAATAAAATAAAACAATAATAAAAAAATTTAAAGTTATCTTAAGAAACTAAGTATGAAAAATAAAAATTCTTAGGAATAACAGTAAATTTTATTTATTTATTTATTTATTTATTTATTTATTTTTGCTTTTCAGGTCACACCTGGCAATGCTCAGGAGTTAGTCCTGGCTCTGCACTCAGGAATTACTCCTGGCAGTGCTTGGGGGACCATATGGGATGCTGGGAATCGAACCCGGGCCGGCACTGGCCAGCTGTGTGCAAGGCAAATGCCCTACTCGCTAGGCTATCGCTCCGGCCCCCATATAACAGTAAATTTTAGACTCAGAAAAATATGCATTTACAAGTAAAATAAGCATTAAATGAAGCTAAATTATAGTCTGCTTCCATTCTCTTGAAATTAAAGGAAAATTAAGGGAAAAATAATGAGATATTTCAACTATAACTCACTCAAAACACTAGACACCAACATATTCCTTGCACCCTAATGTTTATTGTAGTGAGATGAAAAAAGATTTTGTTGTTTTGGGGTTATATTCAGCTGTGCTTAGGGCTTGCTCCTGGTTCTGCACCCAAGATCACTCCTTCAGGGACTAGGGACCATATGAGGTGCTAGAGATTGAACCTGGATTGGCTACACATAAGGCAAGCAACTTACCTACTGTACTATGTCTCTGGCCCAATATGAAACTTTTTTTTCTTTTTTGGGTCTCACCTGGCGATGCTCAGAGGTTACTCCTGGTTCTTCACTCAGGAATTACTCTTGGCGGTGCTCGGGGGACCATATGGGATGTCGGGATCAAACCCGGTCGGCCGTGTGCAAAGCAAATGCCCTATCTATCCGCTGTGCTATTGCTCTGGCCCCCAATATGAAATATTTTAAAGCATATTCATTTTGATTGAATCTCCTAAAACAGTATTTCTCCCATCACCAGATGATGTAAACAAGCCTCCCTGTGAGGGTTGTGGTGAAAACAAGTTTATTTTTCTTATTAGGTATAGTTATGTTTTTGGAAACATAATACACATGAAAGATCTTGAGGTGCCAGAGAAATAGCACAATGGGAAGGGCACTTGCCTCACACATAGGCAACTCGGGTTTGAGTCCCCACATTCTATATGTCCCCCAAATCATCACTGCCAGGAGTGATCCCTAAGCGTAGAGCCAGGAGTAACCCCTAAGCATTGCTGGGTATGTCCCAAACATAACAACAACAAAGATCTGGAGAAGTCCTCAGTAAAATCAGGTATTTATCTTTGACTCTGATTCAAATACATCTGGTCATCGAATCTTTTGGGTTACACCAGCATTGTTCAGGGGTTACTTCTGGCTCTGCACTCAGGAATTACTCCTGGTAGAAGTTCTTGAAGGGCCATATGGGATGCTGGGGGTTGAACCGGGTCAGCCATAATATGAGGAAAGTGCCCTACCCACTGTATTCAGCCTCATTTTTCTTTCTTCCTGATACTTTTTTTTTTTGGGGGGCTACATATTGAGCTACACTCAACGATATTCCAGATTTACTCCTGGCTCTACACACACGGTGATGCTCAGGGATCACAGCTGGTGGTACTCGGTGGACCTCATGGGGTGCCAGACAGCAAACCTAAATCAGCTGCCTGCAAGGTAAGTGCCTTGCCACTGTACTGTCTCTCCAGCCCCTAGGGGGCTTTTCTATCTGTGAAATAGGTTGGTGAACTTTAAAAATGCTATTTAGTTGCCTGGCATACAGCCCACCCTGGTTCAATCAACAGCACCACATATGGATCCCCCAACAGAACTAGGGTCATTCCTTTGTAGAGACCAGCACTTTTGGGTGAGGACCAGCTCCCAGCCTCCCCTCCCAATACCCCCAAAAAAGATTAATATATTTGAATCTTGATTACGGGACCCTTTATTAGTTCATATTTTGCTTCTTATATGATTAATATAACTATCCTGGGGAATAATGGTCAAGCCTTTTATTTGTTGTTTTGTTTTTTGGGCTGTATACAACTAAGGTAGCAATGATATCGATTTGATGATATATCTAATTGAGCTGGTGTATTTTATTTTTTTTTCTATTATTATTACTTTCCCCCACTCCGTGAAGGCCTGGACATTTGAAGACTATCTGATCCACTTTATGGGGAAGATCAAGTTTTTTCTTGGATGGAGCCCTGAGGAACTATGGAGTCTGAATGTTGAGAATGACTGACCGCATGATGTGTGGGTTGCTCTGGCTTCCCGCTAGGCTAATGGGATGACGGGCATCAGTTAGAACCTGTCTAGAACTGTATACAGTGTATAAATGTGAAAGATCCTGGGAAGGACCTTATCCTAAAATTAGTATTATCCAAGAATGTCATGCAGTCGCCAGCCGCGCACCAAGGGAGCTGTGTGTCTGGCGTGGGGTGTGTCTATAAGTAAATGCTCGAGATGAGAGCTTTCTACTGATAGTATACCACCTACACGGCAAATCCTGGCAAGCAACCCATGTTTTATTTGTTATGCCAAAACTAGTAACAATTATGGACTTCAATTCCATGACCTGAAATATGGTTTGAGGCTCTTCCTGTCCCTGGAGCAAGCAGATGCCCTTGAGCTACACTTCTTGCGACAGTACGCATGGAGATGTTACTGGTGCCTGCCTGCTCGAGCAAATCGATGAGCAACGGGAAGACAGTGATACAGTGATACACTACCATGAGATATACAATTATAAAGCTGTTTGTGATTGGGTTTCAGTCTTACAGTGTTCCAGCACCCATCCCTCCACCAGTGAACCCCCTGGGACACCTTTGGCAGAGCTAAAGGGTCATTCCCGGCAGTGCTTGGGACGTTGGTGATGGGCTCCCACAAGCAAAGCCACTGAACCATCTCCCTTGCCTAGTTTCTATTTTCTTAGAACTCTCTAAAGTTCCAGGTGTCCCCATCTCACGTTCCTGTAACACCCGTTACTGTGATGTTTATCCTATCTAACTGTAATTATTCTTAACTTCACTCTAGGTTCCTATGTTCCGGTATCTCATTCTCTGTGACACAGTCACCCCCAGTCCCTCAGCCTGGGGAGTCCCACTTAATAACTGTAGGACTGTGAATAAATTGTAATCATTGGGACTCTCACAATCATTATTATCAAAAACATAATTCTGAGGTGAAATATTTTAATATCATTTATATCGTATTAGCCGAAAATAAGGAGTAAAGCTGACTTATCCCCAAACATTTAAAATATACATATTATGGAGTCAATTGCTACTGGAAATCTTAGACTAATAGGGTGATTTTCCTGAGATAGGCCCAAGTATTGGGCTAGAAATAAAATAACACATATACTTACATGATTTTAGATAAAGTTTTGGTATTCAATAAATGATCCCATTTATTCCAAGGATATGTTCTAGACAATCTATAAAGAACATTTTTATACTCTAAACACTTGATAATCCATCTGATTAGAGTACAGTAAACATGAAGTTTGAGAAACAAAAATTCCCTTTTTGGGAATAAGAACGCTCTCACACTAGTCATGTTTTATATTTAGATTTCTGATACTGGATTTTTCCATGTGAACACTTCTACTAACTTTGCTATATGAAAATAATAGGAAATTTAACACAACTCTAAGGTCAAATAACTTTTCAAAAATAATTATTAGGACATATATAGTATAACTATAACCTATCAACATAGGTTTTTTTCTATATACTAAAAAAAATAAAATACTTACTATTATTTTCTTACAGTCCTTTCCTCTGCAGAGTTCTGTATAGGTTGAATATTGCACATATATAATCCAGCTTCCAACAAAAACCACCAGCCAGGAAAAGAAGAGATATTTCATCCGCACATAAGAGAAGCGAGCCTGCGAGCAGAAGAGCATATAACAGTCATCCATTCAGTACCAAGTCAGTGGCCACAGTCCTAGAACATGGTTTCCCTTCTTGGAAGGACCCAATATATATTCTAGGCTCATATGGCAATTCTCCTAGAACAAAGTGTACTTTGACTGAGTCCAAACAGCACTGGCCTTAGAAGAGGAAGTGCTTTGGTCCTGCCAAGGAAGAAGGGAACAAAATACCCTTTAAAATGTATAAATTTTCACAAACCACCAGCATGGAAAGCTACTTATTAAGGAGCACGTGCACCAAGCTCTCTGGGGTGCCCTGGTTGATTAGGTAGAGAGAAATGATCTCTGTTTCCTGCGAAGATCAGAGACTAATATGAAGGTTCTTTATCAAGACAGAATTAATTTGGTAAAAATGTCTCCTAGTGAGGTACAGCAGAATAATTATTAAACTTCACCTTCATTCCTATTTCTTTTTCAGATGTATCAGAGCTTTACACTCCTATTCAACCAAGCAAATGCTTCACCTAATACTCTAGGAACTTGAAGAGAACATTGTAAGCATTAAAGGAAAAATGATTGGGAAAGGACTGAGATAAAGAATTAAAGGCGTCCTTTTTGATTCCTTGCATGTCAGCTTCTACAGCCACACAATAGGCTCCTCTCTACATTGTTTTGTCATCCTGTGCTCTGTTATCTAATTGCAATTTGCAAAAAAGCCACTTGGTGCTTTTTCTTCATCAACCACGTAATTAAAAGATTGAAGTTTCAAAAGTGCCTGGAGGTCAAGATAATTCAGCATTTATTTTATAAGTCTGGAGCTCCCATGGCTTTCTAAACCGTGGGATTCCGGACTGACTAAGGCAGGAATTGAGCAGAATAAAAAAAAAAAATACATGAAACAATGAGAAGCTGGTTTTGCTCTTACAGTCAGAAGCCAGTTTCTCACACTGGGCAACAGTAGAACACTGTGAGCATTGGGAGCATGCAAAGAAAGCAGACAGAGATGAAAGAGGCGGCGCGCACCTGCGGAAGACAATGCGTGCCAAGGGAAAAGAAACTCAGGAAACATCGAATTCCGCTGGTGCTGCTTGCAGTTGAGGTGTTTGTGAGTTAGCAGAGGGTGAATCCCACCACTGAGGACTCTAAGGACAGTTAATTCACAGTTCAATGATAAAATTCAGAAAAAAATTTCAAATGAAATCACACATCAGACACTGGAGTATGTACCAAGGGGTCTGACTAAAGGACTTTTAAGGTTGCTTGTTCTTAATAACAGATATGGTCATCAGAAAGAAATAGGTATTTACTACACAATGGGCTTAAATGTGATTAAATGACAGAAAGCCTATAGAACACAAGTACATTGATTAGGTTCTTAGATAACACTCAACAAGTGTTAGCTAAATCAATCTGCAAAAACCACGAGCAAAAGCCATATAGTGTTTCATAACGATCATTCTGTTTCTCTGGACTTGCCAAAAGAAAACTGAATCTGAATATGGTCAAGCCAGCTACCCGTTTACAGGAAATACAGGAGACAGCGAACATAAGCAACACTTATACTATAATCAGTAAATTCAAGACTCTAGGAAATGCTGCCAGTGTGTGGGAAATAGCCCTGTGTCCTTCATAGTAAGGAGCTAGTGCGGCCGGTAGGGTGCTTCCTTGCACGTGGCTGAACAGAGTTTGATCCCCAGATCCCACAATAGTGATCCCTGAGAGCAGCAGGTGTGGCCAAACTCCCCCACCTTAAATAAAGGAGGGGAAAATTCAAAGAATATGATAAAATATAAAGATTAAAATAGTTCTGTATTTAATAATTTGCAATATAACTATTATAAAATAATCACAATCTGTACCTCTTTTTGAGTCATGATTCAAAGAATACAAAAAATACAGAGGTATTTAAGTGATCATTAATGACAATTTGAAGATGTTAGGATATCCAAACCAGTGAGGAATTTCCCCACATTTTTAGGAGTGATAATGATCTGTAGCGTTTAAGAAAAAGTCATGGCCATTATAGACATGAAAATGTTCACAAATAAAATGACAGAGCTAACACTTACAAAATAATATAAGAAAGGGAAGTCGAGGGCCGGAGCAATAGTACAGCGGGTAGGGCATTCGCCTTGCACGTGGCTGACCCGAGTTCAATCCCGGGCATCCCATATGGTCTCCCGAGCACCACCAGGAGTAATTCCTGAGTGCAGAGCCAGGAGTAAACCCTGAGCACTGCTGGGTGTGATCCAAAAAAGAAGAAAAAAAAAGGAAAGGGAAAGTAGGTGGCGTCTATTTGAAACAAGACTATACTGAAGAGACAGCCCAGGAGCTGGGTGCTGCCTTGCATGCAGTCAGCCCTGCTGCATTCCTGGCACCACAGACACTCCCCAAGAATCTCTAAGGGTCACTCCTGAGCCCAGAGCTAGGACCAGCCCTTGAGCATTTCTGAGTTCAGCCCCTAGTCCTCAAATAAACAAGACTGACTATGGGGTAATAATTATTCAAGCTGGGTGATGGGTATATGGTTTCTTTTCAATATGTCTTTCCCTACTGATGTGAAACTTTTTGCATGCCACGAGAGCAAGACATCTCTTCCCACACGTTCATTCAGTGATTACTGAGTGGTTCCCATGTGTCAGGTCCTGTCCCAGTTACTTTTGCAATCTCCAAGTTAGAGAAACAAACTGTAAATCTATGAAACCATTTAAAACGCTGCCCGGAAGAAGCATGATTTGGCATGATTTTATTCTTAGGAATGCAGTCTTATAGTAACATTTTATGTGATTTTCTTGAGCCAAAGTTTTAAAAGTGGATTAAATCTAAAATCATTTAGCAAAAGGAGGAGATTTTGCAGCTTTCCCTGTTCCCTCCATTTGATCCACAGCAAATCAACTGCAGGAGAGGGAAATGATGCAGACCCCTTCGCCCAGCGCGCAGAGATGCTTCTGTTCCACTTTTTTTCTTTCTTTTTTTGGATCACACCCAGCAATGCTCAGGGGACCATATGGGATGCTGGGGATCAAACCCGGTCAGGTGCATGCAAGGCAAATGCCCCATCCGCTGGACTCATCGCTCAGGCCCCCTACTCTACTCTTGATATTCTCCTCAAGAGATCTAGATGTGCTGGGGCCAGATAGTAGAGGGATTAAAGCACTAGCCATGCAGATGACCCAGGTCCATCTGGACACGATCAAGCCCAGCTCCCCACTTCTCCTCCCACCCCCAAAAAAATCTAGAGAAGACAATTGCCTTTGGAGTCACCAATAATTTCTATTCGGGGCCAGGGTGATAGTACAGCAGGGAGGGCAGTTACCTTGCATGCAGCTGACCTGGGTTTGGTGGTCCCCCAACCACTGCCAGGAGCAATTCCTGAGTGCAGAGCCAGGAGTAACCCCTGAGCATTGCTGCGTGTGACCTCCCAAAAAAAATAAAAAAGACAAAAAAAAAGCACATTTCTATTCAGGTAAGAAAGCTGCTATGTTGTGTTTTCAAATGCATATAAAGTTTAACAGATGTTGGCAGCTATATATTCCTCTTCTGCCTATCTGACTCGATCAAACTTTAAGTCATTTTGCTTCTCTAGGTCTCTCAGATTGTAACATTTTCCCATTTCCTTTGACATATGTTTAAACTGAGAAACACCCTACGGACTGGCTTGCTGCTGAGAGCCTGACATGATGGCGAATGCCAAACATTTGGGAGAGGAAGTTAGATTAATGACATTCCCAGCAGGGCACTGGGCTCACCTGTTGTAGGCATAAATGACGAAAGAAGTAAAACACACTTTTATTCTAGCATGCCATGGAAAATTATTGTGATTTAGGAATAGCACAAAATAGCTGAAAGGACCTTCATGTGTCCTTTATTATCAGTATATTCCTGCTGCTTCACATTTAAAATAATGATGGAAGGAAAACAACCATAAACGGCATCTGGGCTATTAATTTTTTTTTTTTTTTTTGCTTTTTGGGGGGCCACACCCGGCAATGCTCAGGGGTTTCTCCTGGCTCTGCACTCAGGAATTACTCCTGGCGGTGCTCGGGGACCATATGGGATGCCGGGATTGAACCCAGGCCGGCATGGGTCGGCCGTGTGCAAGGCAACGCCCCTACCCGCTGGGCTATCGCCCAGCCCCGCATCTGGGCTATTAAGTGACTTTATTTCCCTGTACAACACTCACTGAAGTATTTACAGCAGCCTGCTCTGTACCAGACAATCTACTCTTTGATTAAGAATCATAGTCACTGTTTCCGTCTTTGTTATTTATACTGAGCTATCAAAATTCTCCCTAGCAGCTCTTTGCTTCTTTTTTTTTTTAATTTGTTTGTTTGGTCTACCTACTAATAATACACTGTTTTATTTCAAATTACGCTCCTTAAAGGCACAATAAGAATTTTTATTAAATACACTGTGGCAGTAATTTTCAGCCAGAGTCTATTTTCCCCTTAGGGGACACTTGGCGCTGGCTCTCCCTGAGCCAGGGAGACACTTTCGTCTCCCTGCTGAGTAGTGCTACCAGAATATTGGGGGCAGACACCAGATACGCTGCTGAACAGCTGATGTGCAAGAAAGCCCTGTGCAGCCAAGAATTATCTGTCCCCAAATGTCTACAGTGTTAAGGTGAGGCCACCCTGTGTTATGGCTGCATGGCAAAATAAAAACAACACTTACGGGGTTGAAAACATCAAATTTGCATGAAACCATCATTTTATTTTAATTAAGTCTTTCAGGCAAAAACTACTACTATTACTAGGTTTCCTACGTGCAAAACGTGTGCCTCTTGAGCTATCTCCATGGTCCCAAGGGGAAAAAGACATTATTTTTGTTGGTTTGTTTTAGTTTCTGTCTGTTTTTAGGCCACACCTGGCTATACACAGGGCTAACTCCTGACTCTGTGTTCAGGGATAACTGTTTTTGGTCCTGCTTTCTGCAGCGACAGGAATCCAACCCAGGGCCTCACACATGTAAAGAGAGTGTTCTACTACCGAGCACATCCCTGGTTGTGCTGCCTGGTTTGTTTGTTTATTCATTTATTTGTTTATTATTTTGTGCCTTTTTTGGGTCATATCTGGCAATGCTCAGAGGGTCTCCTGGCTCTGCACTTAGGAATTACTTCTGGCGGTGCTCAGGGAACCTTATGGAATGCTGGGGATCGAACCCGAGTCAGCTGCATGCAAAGCAAATGCTCTACCAGCTGTGCTATCGCTCCAGCCCCATGCCTTCTTTTTAATTTTCATTTATCTATCTATCTATTCATTCATTCATTCATTCATTTGTTTGTTTGTTTGTTTATTTATTTATTTAGGTCACACCCGGCAATGCTCAACACTCCTGGCTCTGCACTCAGGAATTACTCCTGGTGGTGCTCGGGGACCATATGGGATGCCGGGATCGAACCCAGGCCACCTCAAGGCCAGCCGCGCTCAAGGCAAACGCGCCTACCCGCTGAGCTATTGCCCCAGCCCCTTTGCCTTTTTTAAAAAATAAAACTTTATTGGAACATAGTCACTATCCCACCCCATTTGTTAAAGTATTGTCCATGGCTGCTTTCATACTATAAATAGCAGAGCTAGGTGGCTACAACAGAGACCACATGGCCAGAAAAAGAAACCCATTTACTATCTTGCTCTTTATAGAAACTGAATGCTGACTTTTTTTTTTTTTTTTTTTTTTTGCTTTTTGGGGTCACACCCTGCGACGCTCAGCGGTTACTCCTGGCTCTGCACTCAGGAATTACTCCTGGCAGTGCTCAGGGGACCATATGGGATACCGGGATCGAACCTGGGCCAGCACAGGCCAGCTGCATGCAAGGCAAATGCCCTACCCACTGGGCTATCGCTTGGGCCCTTTTTCTTTTATTAAACATTTTATTATACCACCGCGAGATATACAATTACAAGGTTGTTCATGTTTAGAGGTTTCGATCAAATAGTGTTCCAGCACCCCGCCTCCACCAGTGCCCATTTCCCACCACCAACGTCCCCAATTCCCTCCCCCTCCCATAGCCTGCCTAAATGGCAGATTCTTTATCTCTTTTCTCTCCTCGGTCTCTCTTTTCTTTCTCTTACACATTGTGGGTTGCACTACATACACTTAAAAGCCATCATGTGCATTTTTTTTTGGCCTGGATTTAATGCTCAGTTCTAGATTGGTATTAGCCCTTTCGACATTTATTCACACATGTTCCCTTCTCTATCTTATCTAACTTCTGACTCCCACACGTTTGCAGTAATTTCCACTTTTGGTAAGACCACCTGATATATTTATGTCATGCAAATAAATGCAGCCTGAATGCTGACTCTTAGACTGCATATACCATTCCTCTGGCTGTGCTTCTTTGAAGTTGGGCTTGGCATGCACCTTGCTTGGCCATTATTTGACACTAGGTATAGTGCAAAGAAAACTTATAATGGAATTTGTTATCTTGCCCTCAGACAGTACTGGCATAAGGCCATCATTTCACCCCAGGGACATGGATCCACCAGAACCAAACCTTGGACCTGGAGCCAACCTCACCTAGAATACCTGGGTCTCAGCTCATCTGCAGATGCGTGAATGAGAAATAAATAATGAATATCACTTGGGGGCACTTTGTTATGGCACCATTGTGTTATCTTATGAATGCAAGAGGGGATCACTGCCGCTTCCTTCCAAGCACTCTGAAAGTGGAAACTGGAGTTGAGCAAACTCTTCTGGTATTAAGTAGAAGAATGAGAATCTGAATCAAGGCGAAGTTGGCTTCAAAGCTTACACTCACTCTACTTGTGTTAAGAATACAAAAATGGGACAGAGAAACCATTAACAAAATAGCAATATATCAGCAATATGTAGCAACATATCAGTAATTTCTTACACAAGGGCTTAATGACTCAATGCTCTGGTAAGATTGAAGGGTCCACAAAGTTTCTTCTATGAAAACATTTTGAGGGTCTGCTATTGGGGCAAGCTTAAGCGGTGGTGTAAATAATGTAAATAATGGTGGTGGGAAATGTAAATAATGGTGGTGGGAAATTGCAATGGTGGTAGGATTGGGGCTGAATAGTGAATATTTGTAAGAAATCGACATGAACAACTTTGTTAAAAAATTGAGTAGAAGTCCACTAAATTAGTAAGTTCAATAAGTGAAAGCAATAACACAAATGGTCCATTTTGCACATAACAGCTCAGTTAAAAGGTCATGACTTTAGCAATACCATTACTAAATGTATGTTGTAATAAGCAATATAATTAGTGCCTGCCAAGGAACAGGCATGGTGGGGCGGGGCAAGAAACCAGAGTCTATGATAGCGGTGAGGGCACAGTGGTGGTGGGACCGATGTTGGAATATTAAATACCTGAAACAACTGAACTGTGAACAACCTTACAAATCATGGTGCTTAAATAAATTTTTAAAAATTAAAAAAGGGGTAGGGCCAGAGTGATAGCACGGCTGGGAGGGTGTTTGCCTTGCATGCGCCCGACCGCGGTTCGATCCCCGGCATCCCATATGGTCCCCCCGAGCACCACCAGGAGTAATTCCTGAGCAAAGAGCCAGAAGTAACCCCTGAGCATCGCCGGGTGGTAGCCCCCACCTCAAAAAAAAAAAAAGGGTGGGAGAGACTTGCAGGAGACCCAGCTCTAATTCCCAGAACCACATGATCCCTTAAACAACTCTGCCCCAGTAGCAGAAGTGAAGCATGAACACTGACCCTTAGCACTGCCCCATACGGCCTCCAAACAAACAAAAATTAAATTTAAAAAGTAAAAATAAAGGGGCCGAGGGGCCGGAGCGATAGCCCAGCTGGTAGGGCGCTTGCTATGCACACGGCTGGCCCATGCTGGCCCAGGTTCAATCCCCGGCATCCCATATGGTCCCCCGAGCACAGCCAGGAGTAATTCCTAAGTGCAGAGCCAGGAGTAACCCCTGAGCATTGCCGGGTGTGACCCAAAAAAGCAAAAAAATAAAATAAAATAAAATAAAATAAAGGGGCCGAGTGGTGGAACAGTGGTAGGGTATTAGCCTTGTACACGGCTGACCTGGGTTTAATCCTTGGCATCCTATATTGTTCCCCAAGCACCACCAGGAGTAATTCCGAGTGCAGAGCCAAGAGCAACCCCTGGGCATGGCCAGAATGACCTAAAAAAAAAGTAAAATTATAAATATGCACTATCTTTTGGGGTGGTTGACTATTTTTTTCAGGATAGATATCAATAAGTAAAACATCTAGGTCAAAGGGTATACAGTTTTGTTAGTTTTCCATTCTGAAAGGTTTATGGTATATCATTCGCTTTCAAAAAAGCCTTCAACAATCAATTTTTTTTTTTTTTTTTTTGCCTTTTTGGGTCATACCCGGGAATGCTAGGGGTTTCTCCTGGCAGTGCCTGGGACCAGTATGGGATGCCGGGATTGAACCCAAGTTGGCCATGTACAAGGTGAATGCCCTCCCTGTTGGACTCCAGCCCCTCAATGATTTTTTCTTATTTTCTCTTCTGTTTATAGGGGTAGGGGGAGGGTGGGTGTGGCAGTATCACAGCTGGTGGTGCTCAAGGCTTATTCATGGCTGTGTTCAGGGATCACTCCTGGTAGTACTCAGGAGACCATATATGGTGGAGGGAATCAAACCTCGGTCAGCTGTGTGCAAAGATAAGCCCCCTTCCACTGTACTGTCTCTCTGGCTATAATCACTGATGATGATTGATGATGATGATGAGGAGGAGGAGGAGGAAGAGGAGAAAGAGGAGGAGGACGAGGAGGAGGAAGAAGAGGAGGAGGAAGAATTTGGGGCCACACCCAGCAGTGCTCAGGTGTTGCAGGACTCCTCTAAGAGCCTCTGTGTCTGCTCTGGATTGCCTCCTGCAAATCACTTCGTAGATAAGGGGGTAGTCTAAATGTGGCAGTTTATCTGACCATGTATGCTGTACTAGCTGGTATAAATATTCTCTCATGCTACCACAATCATCGTGGGACTAGCTAGATCTTACCAGCATATTAGCCTGGCCACGTTGGATCCCTAAGTAATTAGACCAGAGAGAAATGCTGTTTGCCTCCAAGAAAGCAAGCAAGGCTCCCTGATAACTCAAAGGCAACTAAAATACAAAACTACCGTGAAGTAGATGAGATTTGTGAAGGCTTGAAGAAATATTTAACTGGCATTAGTATTAGTCTTTGGTACAGAGACATGCCATCTCAGAAACCCCCTTCTCTACCCTATAAAGGCATTTCCAGGCAGATTTTGGCTCAAAACATTAGTATATAATAGAGCCTAGGTGAGGTGCTGGGAATAATTACCTAAGGGCATTTGACCCTTCCTGCTTCCCATAATAGTGGGAGGTCTGAGTTACAGGGGTATAAAACCAGTCTCTCTCTCTCTCTCTCTCTCTCTCTCTCTCTCTCTCTCTCTCTCTCTCTCTCTCTCTCTCTCTCTCTCTCTCTCTCTCTCTCTCTCTCTCTCTCTCTCTCTCTCTCTCTCTCTCTCTCTCTCTCTCTCTCTCTCTCTCTCTCTCTCTCTCTCTCTCTCTCTCTCTCTCTCTCTCTCTCTCTCCTCTCTCTCTTTCTTTGTGAGCTCGCACCCTTCTTGGGAGTTTTGTCTTTGTCTCCTCTTTACAGGGCCTTTACACATGGTGGCTGCCATCTTGACCTACACGTGGCTGGGGTTCTAGCCGAATCCTAAGCACCGGGTTTTTCCTGTTGCTGACTTGTATGCCTGAACCTGTGATAAGTAAAGCATTTTAAAACTGCATCGGATTCCTGAGTCTTCATCCATTCCCCACCGGCTTCGGAGGTAAAAGGGAACTCGCTTCCCGGCACTGTCGGGACCCGTCGGCGTTCCCGGACACTCAGGGTTTACTCCTGGCTCTGTACTCAGGAAATACACCTGTAGTGCTGGGGATTAAACCAAGATTGATCTCCCCAGCCCCTAAATTTTTCTTTTCTTTTTTTGGGTCACACCCTCGCGAGGTTCAGGGGTTACTCCTGGCTCTTCGCTCAGGAATTACTCCTGGCGGTGCTGGGGGAATGACGGAGATCAAACCCAGGTCAGCCACATGCAAGGCAAACGCCCTACCCGCTGTGCTATCACTCTGGTCCCAGCCCCTGATTTTTTAACTCCACTTATTTTTACCTGACATCCCAATTTGGGAGATTACAGTTTAAGTTTCCTTTCTTTGTCTGTGACCTTGGCTCTTTTCAAAAACTTTGTCACGGTGATTTACAATTTTACAATACAGACAGTGGTAGGGTTCCACAAATCCAGCGTTCCAACACCATAACCCCACGCCTGCACCAGCGCCCTTTTCCCTCCACCACTATCTCGCCACCACTATCTCAGGCTCTCTCCACCCTCATCTCAACACCCTCCCAGCCCACCCCTATACTCACCCCCATCTCACTTCCATGGGAAGCTCAGTTCTGTGGCCCTGTTCCTAGATTCTGTTGCTTTTGTCTTGGTCCTTTTTATTTAGCTAGAACTAAATATTTTATTTAGTTAGAACTGGCAAAAGTCAGATAAACCTAGACCAACAGGAGTTTAAACAGAGCTGGTATGGATGTGTTTAAGAAATTTATTTTGGGACAGCACAGCAGGTAGAGTGTTTGCCTCTTTTGTTGTTGTTGTTGTTGTTTTGGGTCATACCCGAAATGCTCAGGGGTTACTCCTGGCAGTGCTTGGGAGGCCATATGGGATGCCGGGATAGAACCCAGGACGGCACAGGCCGGCCGCATGTAAGGCAAACGCCTACCTGCTGGACTATCGCTCTGGCCCCAAGTCTTTGCCTTTTGCCTTGCACATTGCTGACCTGGGTTCAATCCCTGGCATCCCATATGGTCCCTCGAGCACTGCCAGGAGTAATTTTGAGTGCAGAGGCAGAGGCAGGGATTGCCAGGTGTAAATGAAAAAGAAGAAAAAGGAAAAGAAATTTATTTCAACATAACTACAGGAGTCACAAGAACCAGTTAAGTTTCCAAGTACCCTTCTGGGGCAGGAATGACTTAAATGAAATCCAGGTATCTTTAATTCTACTATGGGAATACATTTGTATTCCCATTCTTTGTATCAGACTAGGGATACAAGTGACACAAGTGATGGGAATACTTTAAGTCTAACCTATAATGATTAAAAGTGCAGAGGAACTTACAATGGACCTTTAGTTTATGTGGCCCTAGGAATGATAAATTTGGCCTCAAAAACTGCCTTTATCGGCTGCAGAGAACACAGAAGTTACAGTACTTTAACTTCCTGGAGGAAACACCAACATCTCTTTGAACTGATAGTAAAATGGTGATAGTTGCTGCAGTTCCTACATTATCAGCAGTTTCTGAATTATTAGTTTAGAACTGCCACAAAATCTGTCTGGAATGGCGAGCTCCTATTTTGAAAATATTACAAATGATGCAAACCAGATGTCCTTCTCTAATTTCGAATTTTTCAGACAGGTGTTAGTCTAAAACTGTCTTTCCATTTCTCTTTCAAATTCCAAAGAAGGCTAAAAATAAAGCAAGACCTATAGAAAAATACTTCAGAGACAGATGTCAGCTATTTTGATCCTAGCAATTTTCTCTTACAAGAAATTTACAAAGAAAATGTGCCGAGATGGTTTCTAAACGAAAATTCTTTGCTGGCATTGTAGAAAGTGAGGAAACACATAGGCAGTGTAGCAGGTAAGGCACTTGTACCCCAGTATGATCCCCCTGCTCCCTACCACTACTCTATGGCCCTCTGAACACTGCCAGGGACGCTCCTGAGCTCAGAGCAAGGAGTAAGCCCTGAGTACTGTTAGGTGTGACCCCTAAAATAAAACAAAAACTTGAGGCAGTGACTGCATTGGCAGCTGTCAGAAACTCAGAGAAATAGTAGGCTTTGCTTTGCTGAAGGGGAAATTCAGAAAAGTAAGTACTGAAAATATATAATATATATAAATCTAGAGAAAACATACCCACAGAATTACAGAATTGCTTACGATAGTAAAGATCTTGTAAATTATATGGAAGTGATGTCTTAGATATACAGCGTATATCTGTAAGCAAAAAATACTAATGGATTTTTAAACACTGTACCAAAGACTAACGTGACTTGATACTATTTTAAGCACTGAATTTCTCTTCTACCTTCCAGAAATTCTTAAAATTGTTAGTTATTAATATATGAATCATAATAAGGTCTTATCTGCTCAGAAAAACTAAACCACAGATCATATTTTAGCAGCACACAGAAGCACTGATTATTGAGAGCCAAGAGAGGCCTGGCAGAGCACATAGTTGGAATCTTATAATTTTATAGCCAAGGCCACAAATTTGAGATTTGTCAGCCCAACCAGTTAGTAAGTCATGTGACCCTGGGCAAATTATTACTTCCCTGAGCTTTAAGTATTTTTATTTCTGGTAAAACTGGTTTCTTCATATGCTGTTTCATTTATTACTATTCTTTTTTTTTTTTTTTTTTGCTTTTTTGGGTCATACCCGGCAATGCTCAGGGGTTTCTCCTGGCTCTGCACTCAGGAATTACTCCTGGCGGTGCTCGGGGACCATATGGGATGGCGGGGATTGAACCCGGGCAGGCAGGGGCCGGCCGCGTGCAAGGCAAACACCCTATCCGCTGGGCTATCCCTCCGGCCCTCATTTATTACTATTCTTGTGTGGGGATACACCCAGCAGTGTTCGGGGCTTACTCCTAGCTCTGTGCTCAGGTGTCAGGGCCTGGAGCTGTTAGGGGGATCATTTGCAGTGCTGGGAATTTAACCAGGGTAAGACATATGCAAGGCAAGCATCTACTTCTCTCTCTCTCTCTCCCTCCCTCCCTCCTTACCTCCCTCCCTCTCTCTCTCTCTTTCTCTCTCTCTCTCTTCTCTCCAGCCCATGTGTTGTTTCACTTTAAGTCAAAGTTTCCAGGATGATGTAAAACTCACTATACAGGTTTATGCAGAAGAGGGAGAGAGCTGGATGTAGAGACTTAGGAGTTATAAGGAAGGCTACAGGAAAGTGGCAGGAACCAGCAGACTAGCTAAATTCAGTTAAGTGAAGGGGCGTAGGACTGGGCCTTGAAAATATTCACTGTCCGATAGCTGAGAGGAGAAGTTGGGGGGGAGAGCTGATAAAGGAGAACAGAGAATAGCAGACAGGTTAGAAGACTCCATAACAATGTCATCATGTTGAAATCACGGAGGTTTCAGGAAGCAGAGGGAGGTGGATGATGTGAATACTGGTGAGCAGGGAACAAAACTGGGGTCTGAAAAGTATCCTCTGGATTTAGTGACACAACAGCACTGCTGACCCCAACAAGAGCAACTTCATACAGGAGAGAAGTGAGGCTGGAAAGAGCTGGAGAGCAGCACGGGATGACAATAAAGACCACCAGGGAAAAAGTATCTCTAAAGAGAAGAATAGACATGGACCTTGGCTGGGCTTGAGGGAGAAGTTCTTTTGCTGAGAGAATAGAGCATGTATTTAAATGTTGGCAGGAAGACAGCAGAGAGACTGGCTGGTAGACATAAGACAAGGCTCCTGCCAAGGTAGGGAGGGCAGAGAAACAGCAGAACCTCAGAGAAGCAAAGGAAATGTTGGGGTGCAGTTGTGGCTGCCGTGGGGAGTGTCTATTTGCATTTGAAAGTGAAGTGGGAGAGACAGAAAGCAGAAAAAAAATTAGAAAACATTTCAAACATGAGAAAATGTCTAAAAAGTTAGAGAAGGGGTCGGAGCGATAGGGCATTTGCCTTGCACGCACCCAACCCGGGCCCGATCCCCAGCATCCCATATGGTCCCCCGAGCACCGCCAGGAGTAATTCCTGAGGGAAGAGCCAGGAGACCCTGAGCGTCGTGGGGTGTGACTCAAAAAGCCAAAAAAAAAGAGTTAGAGAAAATAATGTAAAGAAAAGAAAAGCTGCTTTGGGGCTGGAGAAGTAGCTCGAGTGACAGAACGCATGGCTGGCATACAGGCCATCCACGGGACACCCCACACCACACAATCCCCACAAGCATGGTGGCGAGGGATTCTGAGCACCAAACCACAGGGCAGAACATCACTGGAACTGCTAGGCCTGTCCCCAGCACTGAGCACTGAGGCCCCTACTTAAACACAAAACAAAAACCCCAGCAACCTGGTATCATTAAATGTAAATAGAGGTTAACAGTTTGCCGTGTTAACTTGAAATACTTCTCTCATTAGAAATGAAGTGTTACAACCAGACCTAATGCCTTTCCCCACATTATTCATCTTTCCCTTCATCCTCAAAAGAAATCATGGAAACTGGTGTCAATCAGTCCCATAGATATTTGTGTGTTTTTATACCTAAAGTACCACATTAAAGATAATCAGTGCTATGTACTTTGCGCAATGAGGTATAAAGATACAATCAAATCCTCATATCAGGGGCCGGAGCGATAGCACAACAGGTAGGGCGTTTGCCTTGCACACGGCTGACCTGGGTTCAATCCCCGGCATCCCATATGGTTCCCGAGCCTGCCAGGACTAATTCCTGAGTGCAGAGCCAGGAGTAACCCTGTGGGAGGTGGGTACTGGTGGAGGGATGGGTGCTGGAAAACTGTATGGCTTTAAACCCAAACATGAAAATTTTTGTAATTGTCAAAAATAAATAAAAAAAAAAAAAAAAAATCCTCATCTCAGAGTGGCCCAAGGAAATATATATACTGGAAGCCCAGTGGGCAGGGCCAGTTGCTGTTTTCACCCCCAGTTAGACTGGGGCAGAGAGGGTTTGCAGGGGGCTCTGGGGCGCTGGGAGAGATGCGCTCCTCCTCTGTGGCTACCCAGAGAGAATCCTTCCTCTCTTCTAGCCAAGAGACAGTGGCTTCTGCAGGACAGCTGAGTGCTCACAGTGGACACAGAGGGGGCTGGCAAGTGCTGTAGTTGTCTCTGGCATAAACCTGAAAGGGGGGACCGGAGCAATAGCCCAGCGGGTAGGACATTTGCCTTGCCTGCGGCCAGCCCATGCCAGCCCGGGTTCAATCCCCAGCATCCCATATGGTCCCCTGAGCAACGCCAGGAGTAATTCCTGAGTGCAGAGCCAGGAGTAACCCCTGAGCATCGCCGGGTGTGACCCCAAAAAGCAAAAAATAAATAAATAGATAAATAAAAATAAACCTGAAAGGGGCCAGAGCAATAGCACAGTGGGTAGGACATTTTCCTTGCCCGTGGCCAACCCGGGATTGATTCCCCGGCATCCCATATGGTCCCTGAGCAACGCCAGGAGTAATTCCTGAGTGCAGAGCCAGGAGTAACCCCTGAGCATTACCGGTGTGACCCAAAAAGCAAAAAACAAAGAACTTTAAAAAAATTTTTTTAAATTCCCAAGTGAAGATGCTCTAATTATTTGCTGAAGGTGACAGAGTGGAGAGAGATCATGCAGATTTCAACAATCGCTCCAAAAAAGTAGGATAAGGGCTGAAGAGATAGTTCACGGTCTCAGCCCGGTGTGTGGGTTCCATTTCCAGCAAGGTCTGGTCAGCAAGGTCTGGTCCCTTGAGCACAGAGCTGAAGAATTCCTGCTGTCACTGGACTGTGTGACCTGCTTTGCGACTCATGATTTAGTACAAAGAGAGCAAAGGCACCTGCATTTGCACCTACCAGGTCTGTGCTCAAAAATCAAAAGGGGACTGGAGCGATAGTTCAGTGGGGAGGGCATTAGCCTTGCACGTAGCCGAGCTGGGTTCGATTCCCTGGCATCCCATATGGTCCCCTCAAGTACCACCAGGAGTAATTCCTGAGAGCAGAGCCAGGAATAACCCCTGAACATTGTGGGTATGATCCAAAAGAAAAAAAATCAAAAAATTAAAAAAAAAAAAGGTTGGACAGACAGTTTCTTTACAAGACATCACAGACTTAATTTTTAATTTTTTTTGTTTGACTTTTTGGGTCAGACCTGGAAGGCTCAGGGTTACACCTGCTCAGGAATTACTCAGGAATTACTCCTGGCGGTGCTCAGGGAGCCATAAGGGATGTCGGGGATCAAACCTGGGTCGGCTGTGTGCAAGGCAAATGCCCTGCCTGCTGCACTATAGCTCCAGCCTCAAAACAAAATGAGTTCATTATTTTATTTGCAACTTCATCAGCCAAAAAAGTAAGGAATCAATGAGAACATTATTGTCAGAGCTTATAAACTCCTTTAGCATTCCCCACTTTAGCAGAGCTTTCTCTTGATAGTTTATGGGATGAAAGCAGGTGCCTTCATTTTCCTTGTCCCGTGTAAATCCTGAGTCGCCAGGCAGGTCACGCAGTTCAGCGATGGCAGGAATTCTTCAACAAGAATAAGAACTAAAGGCAAGTTTCTCTATGTTCAAAGCTCTTGTTGATTCAGAGCAAGTACAAACTCACGTTGGCCAAGCATTCTTTATTCAACTTGTGGGAGTTTGAAAAATGTTATCAGTACTTTGCTATTTAAATGCTTACCTAACCACAAATCCTTTATGCCACAAAGGAATTTAAATGGCTCTTAGTTATTCACCACAATACTATAAATCAGTATTTCCTGAAGTCTGGTCTATTGATCTGTTGCAGCAGTCAGCAGCTCTAGTTGGTTTGGGGGGGTGGGGATTCCCAAGCAGTACTCAGAGAACCTGCCAGTCACTGGCTGTGCAGACCACTGCAACCTGGAGACCTCGCCACACTCAGCAGTCCTTAGCAAGGTGAGGGGAGTTATGTAGTGCTGGGGATCAAACTTGAGTGCCTGATGCATGCTGCCAGGCACATGCTCCTGTCCTTAGAACTATCTCCCCAATCGCTGATAAAATGTTTTTAATTTTTTTTTTTTTTGGATCACACCCTGCAATGCTCAGGGGTTACTCCTGGCTCCTGCACTCAGGAATTACTCCTGAACAGTGCTCAGGGGACCATACGGGATGCTGGGGATCAAACCTGGGTCAGCTGCGTGCAAGCGCCTACTCGCTGAACTATTGCTATCGCCTCCAGCACCCCTGATAAAATATTTTAAATATATGGGGCTGGAGAGATAGTACAGTGGGTTGAGCATTTGCCTTGCATGTGCTGACCTGGGTTCAATCACTTGCACCCCATGTAGTTCCCAAGCAAGGCCAAGAATCTCTGTGTACAGAACCAGGTGTATTCCCTGAGCACTGTGGGATGTGACTCCACCCCCACAAAAAAAGTTTTAAATACAATTGCTTGAACCTACCTTCTAGGCCTGCTGAATCAGAATTCTTAGGGATGAGAACTGGGAATCTATATTTTAAATCCCCCTCCAGGTTATTTATATCAAATTTACAAGGGAAAAGGGTTATAGGCAAAAAAATAAAAACAAAATTATCTCTCAGGAAATATCTGTCTAGTTTACTAAAATGAGATGATATTGAAAAATTCTTGATGAAAATGCCTAGATTAAAATGTGTCATTCAGGGGCCGGAGCGATAGCCCAGCAGGTAGGGCGTTGCCTTGCACGCAGCCGGCCTGTGCCGGCCTGGGTTCGATCCCGGCATCCCATATGGTCCCCGAGCACCGCCAGGAGTACGTTCCTGAGTGCAGAGCCAGGAGTAACCCCTGAGCATAGCCGGTGTGACCCAAAAAAGCAAAAAAAAAAAAAAAAAAAAAGTGTCATTCAAAAAATAAATAAATAAAATGTGTCATTCAGGGTTCCTTCCAACCCAATAATTTATTAATTAATGAGTATTTCATTAATAAGAACCATTATGAACAGAAAAAAATAAGCTATAGCTATAAAAACCTTGAGTCAAAAGTTATGTAGAGTTGGGGGGGGATAAAAACAGTTATGTAGATTGGATTTCCAGTTTTTTTTTTTGTTTTTTTTTTTTGCTTTTTGGGTCACACCCGGCTATGCTCAGGGGTTACTCCTGGCTCTGCACTCAGGAATTACTCCTGGCGGTGCTCGGGGACCATATGGGATGCCGAGGATCAAACCGGGGCGGCATGGGCCCGTGCAAGGTAAACGCCCTACCCGCTGGGCTATCGCCCGCCCCTGGATTTCCAGTTTTATATATTATCGTCTGTCACATAACTCCCTTTTTGTCTCTCTTACTTCTAATTTGGAAAAAGGTGAAAGAAAAAGCAGCAGGGGAAGGAAAGGCAAAAGGCAGTAAGGAAGTCTAGAAACAACCACCCAAAGTAGCACCTGGCACATACTAGGTGTCCTGTATGGATTAATGAGTACAGAAGGGGGACACCACATTTTAAAGGCGAAGAAAAATATAAAAGGTTAAAAATGGCTCGAGCTAGGGGACGGAGCGGTAGTACAATGGGAAGGACATTTGCCTTACACACTGCTGACCCGGTTTAATCCCCAACATCCCTTATGGTCCCTGAGCACCAAAAGAATAATTCCTGAGTGCAGAGCCAGGAGTAACCCCTGAGCCTCACCGAGTGTGACCCAAAAAGCAAAAAAGCAAAAAAAAAAAAAAAAAGGAGAAATTTCCATCTTATTTAAGAGTAAGTGCTCTGGCAATAGGAGAAAGAGGAAAAGGGCTTAAGCTGAGTACTTCCTTTTCTGCTGCAAAAGACCCCAGGCAACAGAAATCTGACCATGTGAAACTCTAAACTTTTTTTAATTTTATAAAAAAAAAGTAAATGTACTTTAAAATTCACCTATAATTTCACTATGTTAGAACCACAGCTGTTTTCATTATTCATTTCTTTCTTTTCTTGCCCACATGGAATTCATTTTATTCACAGCTGTAATTAAGCATGTATATAATTTTGTGATCTCTTCTCATTTACTGTAAATATGTCATGTCGTTAACAAGGCTTTTACAGTAAGCATTTTCATGTTGCAATAATATTTTACCCAGTTGACATATTATTTTCCTAACTTTTCCCCTTATGACTTAAAAGTCTTTCTCCCTGTTTTTTTTCTGTAAAAGACAAGCTGTATATAATAAATTTTGTGTTTTCCTCTTTTGAGATGCTTCCTTTGGTTGTTTGGTTGTTCTATTAGCAATAGAGTGTCTAGTCAGGGGTTCCCAAACTTACTATGCCTACTGCCACCCCCTCCCCCCCCCCACCCCACCTTTTAGAAATAAAATGGCTCAGCACTCTCCTGGAATTCTACCCCTTAGAGTGAACAATCAGAAAGCTCCCCCATAGGCACCCAGGGCAACTCTGGTGTCCTGGTTTATAGGTAATTCCAGGCCTTCCCTTCTCCCCAACCAAGAGTATGGCCCACTTTGGAGAAACACTGGATCTGGATCATAAACCACAAACACACAAACATGCACACACAAATAAACCACAAACACAATTTTGGCGGGTGGGAGGAGTCCCAAACAATGCTCGGGGGCCACTCTCCATGTTAATTGGCTAAAGGGCCAATGCTAGAGTCCAAGTGAGTGAGAGGTCCAAGGAAGCGGTCTCTTGCATGCGAGTCAGGCACCTCTGGTCCCAGGCCATTTCCTGGATCCAATAGAACATGTTTATGGCCATGACTTTCCAAATGAGGCTGAGCTTTTCAGCACCAAGCTACCCTATGGTCTAAGTATATGGATACAAATAGGTTAGTTCAACAGAACTGAGATGAGATTTTTTTTTTTTTTTTTGCCTTTTGGACCACCCCTGGGGATGCTCAGGGGTTACTTCTGGCTCCACACTCAGGAATTACTCCTGGCAGTGCTCAGGGAACCATGTGGGATGCTAGGGATTGAATCTGGGTTGGTGGAGTGCAAGGCAAACACCCACCTGCTGTACTATTGCTCCAGTCCCGAGGTGAGATTTCATTACTGAAATTCATCACTCAAATTAAATTATCGTGTGTGTGTGTGTGTGTGTGTGTGTGCAGTGCTGGGGGGGTTGGAACTTAGGAGCTCACATATGTAATGTAAGTGCTCCCACATCCCTGTCTCTACCCATGCTTTTTTTAGGAGAATTGAGTAAAATACATCACCTCCCTAAATTTTAGCTTACCCTACGTGTTTTAAATGATCAAAGGTGGTGCTGGAGCAATAGCACAGCGGGTAGCTTGCAACCTGAGTTCAAACTTGAGTTCGAACCTGAGTTTGATCCCCAGCATCCGGTCCCCTGAGCACTGCCAGGAGTAATTCCTTAGTGCAGATCCAGGAGTAACCCCTGAGCATGGCTGGGTATGACCCTAAAAAAGCAAAATAGACAGACAGATAGACAGACAGACAGACAGTCAGACAGATAGACATATAAATGATCAAAAGCTCTAAGACAGGGTATGAATAAATTTCATAATGCCCAGGGCCATTTGGATGTTTATATCATCTGTCGGATGTACTTACATGCAAATGGGCAGCTGGCAATGGGTGAGAAGCAAACACATTTCTGTCCTGTTACATTTCCCTTATGAAGCCCAGGAGCCAGAGGCGCTCCCCACGCCTGCCCCAATTACGCACACCAAATTACGCATCCTGAGTCCATAGATGCTCCATGAGTGGAGAGAATGTCCAGGTGGAGGGTTGTGTGGCTGGCTGTAAGGCAAGTGGATCACCGACAGTGTTGCGCTGACCCATTCCATGAGGAACAAGGCAGAGGTTGTGGTATATTTTTTTTAGAATTAAAGAGATGAAAGAGGGGCTGTGGCACAGCACAAGTGGGAAGGGCACTTGCCTTGCATGCTGTGTTGACTCGGGCTCACTCCCTGGTGTGAGTTTAAAAAAAGAGAGATAGAGAAGTAAAAGAAGTGAAGTCTGGATTGAGTAGTCTAGCAGACATAGGGAGCAATTTTACATAAACAATAAACTGTCTTTAAGGCACACACACTGAAAACAGTGGGAAAATAACTAAAGACAACACTGGCTCTTACTCTATTCCATTGAATGAAAAACATTAATCGTCAAACAGACAAACAAAATACTTATCTCCTGCCAATGCTATAGCTTAGAAGATGTTGGCTCGCTGGCCTTGCTAGGTCACCGACTACAACCTACAGAACATTCTGAGGTTTCTAATTTACAAGTACACTCTTCAATTTTGTATTTTCCATGCCCAGCTAGCTCTGGTGGAAACTGTTTTTGCTGAACCAAAATTACCCTTTCCTAATTATTCCTCACACAGTGCCAAGATGATGTGTAAAACACTGGCTTCACAATTTTAGTTTATATGAGTCTGGAGATTGAATGTAAGTGCTCTAAGTTGTGGGTATATTCTATATCCTTTGACAGGGGTACACCAGCAATGCTCAGCTCAGAGTTTACTCCTAGCTCTGAGCTCAGGGATCACTTTGGAGGCGCCTGGGGAACCATATGCAGTGTCAGGGATGGAACAGGTACAAGGAAAGTGCCTTCCCCACTACTATCTCCATACCATGATTAATCTTTTTATTTTTTAAAATTTTTTAAAATATTTTATTATATGACCGTAAGATATACAATTACAAAGATGTTCATGTTTGGGTTTCGGCCATACTATGTTCCAGCACCCATCCCTCCACCAGTGCCCGTTTCCCACCACCAGTATCCCCAATTCCTCCCCCTCCCTAGCCTGCCTCTATGGCAGTTTTTTTTTAACTTTATTACACCACTTTTAGACATACAATTGCAAGATGCTCATGTAGAGTTTTGGTTCTACAGTGTTCCAATACCCATCCCCTCCACCCGAACCCATCTCCTATCACCAATGTCCCCACCTCCCTCCCCCCGCACCCCAACTACTTGGCGGGTTCTGTATATCTTTTCTCTCCTCTCTATCTCTCCCTCCCGCCTACCTTTCCTACACATCGTAGAATGCAGTACATTAAAGGACATAACTGTTTCCACTAGTTTGATGGACCGCGTGGCTGCAAGCGGCGCATGACTTACAGGCCTCGTGGTCAGCGTCCAGACAGCGAAAATGGCAGCTAATGTGGTAGGTGAGTCTCAGACGGCTGTTTCCGGGGACCCCCAGAGGTGATTGGCCAACACCCAAAACCCATCTGTCCTCCTGGGGGCCCCATGGTCAGCTGAGTCAGGGGAGAGAAGAGTTCCAGCTCCCCAGCTGCGCCTGAGGCATGCTATGGCTGGTCGCCCCAGGGCAGCTCCTGGGTGGGGCTACTGGGCTCAGGCAAAATGGAGAGGGAAGGGGCGCCCCAGCTCCATCTGACGAATTCCCAGTGGATTAATATCTTTCTATGAGTAAAAAATTCACTCAGACAAGGAGGTATGAGAATTAAAAAAGGAAAAGTAAACAAGGAGGTTTCCTTTATGCAGAAACTATTCACCTACTAACCATCTCATTTATCTCCACATTCCTAGGGAGAGGACAGTTATAGGAATTAGAGCTAATTAAGAATGGGGCTGGAGGGTCTGGAGCCATAGGACAGCGGGAAGGGCATTTGCCTTGCATGCAGCCAACCTGGGTTTGATCCCCGGCATCCCATATGGTCTCCCAAGCACTACAGGAGTTATTCCTGAGCAAAGAGCCAGAAGTAACCCCTGAACACCAGGTGTGACCCAAAATGTAAAAAAAAAAAAAAGATGGGCTGAAAAAGTAGGGCAGGCACTCTCCTTACACAGAGCTAAGTCTGGTTAGACTCCCGGCACCATACAGGGTTCCCAGAGCCCCACCAGATGTGCTGTGTGTGGCTTCCCAAAAATAAAACAATCATATACAATGTTTAAAAAAGAATACTATACTCAAAATTTAATCCTATACTAAATTCCTTCTGTTAGGGGAGTTTCTTTTCTTCTGCTTTTCAATACCTTTTCTGTTTCTAATAAATAAATAAAAGTTATATCTGCGACATGTTCAGAATTCCACAGGACGAAGAAGAGATGTCCTTTATCTCACAGGAAGAGATGGTGGTGGGGCCGGGATTCAGGACCCAGGTCCTGGAGGCCTGATGATGAGGGTTCCTGGACTCAGCCTTGGTGCTGAAGACATGTCTTTGGTTGGTAGGTTGCCCTATGAAAACTACATGCTCCTCCTTAGAAGAAACACTCAAAGGAAAAGTAAGTCCTAGCACTGAAGGGAGGCCGGTGATGGCCCAGTGTGTGTGTGTGTGTGTGGGGGGGAGGGGGGGAAGGCAGCACCTTGTGTGAGCTGGCAGGGCGGGATGTATCAGCACAATGGGGCAGCAGATTTTATCTTAGTAGCCAGGGCACAGGAGGAAGCAAACAGGTGAATGTTTAATGTTTACAGAGGAAAAAGAAGGAATAAAAAGCGCATTCACTGCTGGACTGTGGGAAACGGTTGCCACAAAGTAGCCCAGACAACTGTAATCTCAGGCAGGTGTGAGCTTTGCTTGGATTTGTCTCTCTGCATAAGCAAGGCAAGAGGAAGCCACAGTTTTCTACAATAGGGAGGATAATGCAGACCTAGAAAAACAATTGCTTGCTGCTATTATAAATATATATACTTTTGAAATTTCAGGGTTTTTTTTTGTCCTGAGGGGAGTTTGCAATTGGATTGAGAAAGCAATTGTGTGTTTAAGTTTGAAGTGTTATAGAAATACTCAAGACAGAAACATTGTGAAAGACTCCCCAGAGGGGAAGGAATGAAAGTACAAAGATAAAAATACCAGACCGAGGGAGGGAAGCCTTCAACCGCAAGGAGGAGGAGGTGCTAAAGGGCGGTAAAGTGTTATGTATGAAACCCTATCAGCAACAATACTGTAAACCACAGTGCAAAAACTTAAAAAATAAATAAAGTGATACTCATAGAAGCAGACTGGTGGGTAGGAGGCAAATGGGGAAGGGCTGCCTTAGCGGAGAGAGGCAGACGCTGGAGAAGGGACCGTGCTAAAACACTGCATGCCTGGAACCAAATCATGAATAACTTTTTACATTTTTGTTGTAGTTTTGTTTTTGTGCCATACCCTGAGATGCTCAGGGATTACTCCTGGCTCTGCGCTCTCAGGGATCTCATGAGGTGCCAGGGAGCAGACCTGAATGCATGCAAGGCAGGCACCCGACCTGCTGTACTGCTGTTTCAGCCCCTACCTTTGTCATTTCACAGTGGCAAAAAAAAAAAAAAAAAAAAAGACCAAAACCAGAGGAAAGAGACAGACATAAAACACAGGTGTAAATAAAGTGGGATATATAGGCTTACTCACTAGAGAGCACTTGGTGATGGACAGTAAGAAAAGAAGACAACTAGCCGGGGACAGGACGGGAACTAGACTCAAGCTGTGGGTAAACCCCAGGAAGAACAACTTGGGGGTGAAAACAGCACAAATGAAAG
Source organism: Cryptotis parvus (assembly GCA_021461705.1). NCBI lineage: Eukaryota > Metazoa > Chordata > Mammalia > Eulipotyphla > Soricidae > Cryptotis > Cryptotis parvus. The sequence goes on along the minus strand of JAJIBD010032981.1, from coordinate 25,162 downwards.
CAGCAGGAATTCCTCAGGGCAAGAAAGGAAGCCAGGGCTAGAGAGACAGCAGGGGGTAAGCTAGCTGCATTCCCTGGTTGGATCCCCTGAGCACCCTGGGAGTGCCTCACCACCAACAGAACTGAACCAAAGTGAAGGGCCTGCAAGATTCTGCCAGGCAGGGAAGAAGAGCAAAGCAGTATCATAGAGAAGTCCTCACGAATTCCTTAAGCCCCGGGAAGCTGTTCAGGGTCCTCAGTGGGAACAGACAGGAGCCTGCTTGTGAAGGGCCTGGAACTAATGACCTCCCTGCAGGCAGGGAACTATCATAACTACTGTCCAGACAGCTGCCGGGCAAGTCCTCTCTGCTTCTCTCATCAGAGGAGGAGGAGCTGGGTGAACTACCAACTGCCATGGGTCTGGTAGGTGAGGGTGTGGCTAAAAATTTGGTCTTGACGGGGCCGGAGCAGTAGTACAGCAGGAAGGGCATTTGCCTTGCATGCAGCCTACTCTGGTTTGATCACCGGCATCCCATATGGTCCCCGAGCACGGCCAGACGTTATTCCTGAGTGCAGAGCCTGGAGTAACCCCTGAACATTGCCGGTGTGAATCAAAAAAGAAAAATATTGGAGGGTCTTGACGACTTTCAAGGAGCAAACCATGGCATAGTCACTAAGAATAAGCAAGTCACAGATAGGAGGCACAAGGGGTTCTGTCCCCAGCCCCATGGACACTTCAGGCATCAGAGTGTGGCGTCACTGCTTACCCTCCCAGACTGGGGGTGTCATTACACATGGGCAATGAGACCTCTCTCCATCTGGAGACCAGAAAGGGCACAATGGCAAAAGTACCCACATTACAAGCAAGAGGCCAAGAGTTCGACCCATGGACCCAGATAGCAGCTCCGCTATCTGGGCCATCTGGGCCCCCAGCACAGCAACGGAGTGTGAGCTCTCGGGCAAATGCAGCAGGTACATGAGCACACTGTCTCTGAAGTGTGCAGGGGTTCCCACAAGCAATGGGAACGAGGGTAGCAAGTATGGCTGAAAGGCACAAGGTCTAGCGAGAACCACACTGCAGGGTGCGACTCCTGGCATGCATGTGTGCAAATACCATGCTACAAGTGTGCAGGCCGTAAGAGCAACACACCAGCATGTCTGTGACTCCGGTATTTCTGCAACAACAGAGCAGTGGGGAGAGCAGCAAGGAAAGACCTCCGTCTTACTTTTTGATTTGAAGGTTTAAGAATGATGAAATAAAGGCTACATTTTGTTGTTGTTTGGCCATTGCATCCAGCAGTGCCCACAGGCTACTTCTCAGGGGACCATTTAGCGTCTGTGATGGAACCAGGGCCTCCTCCATGCAAAGCCTGGACTCACCCACTGCACTATCCCCCAGCCCAAAGATTAGTTTTCCGTGCTCCTTTTTTATTTTCTTTTTGGGCCACACCCGCGATGCTCAGGGGTTACTCCTGGCTCTGCACTCAGGAATTACTCCTGGTAGTGCTCAGGGGACCATATGGGATGCCAGGGGATCGAACCTGGGGCTGCATGCAAGGCAAACGCCCTATCCACTGGATTATCACTCCGGCCCCTCCATGCTCCTTTTAACATTCTTTTAGCTCAAGCTGTATTCTGAATACTAGTTCGTCTCTAGTTTAACTGTTTAATGAATCCTTCATTTTGGCCATCTCTTATTCCACTATCTTAAATGCCTTTTTTGCTTAGTCACAGCGTTTTCCTCAAACTTTCTTTATAATTTTGAAAACTACTGAAAACTAATACAGGGCCAGAGAGAGTTCGAGATGGGAACTTTGCACACAGAAGCCCCAGATTTGAGTCCTGGCACCACATGAACCTCGAGCATCACCTGGAGAAACCCCAAGCACTGAGGTGGGAGTAGCTCCCACGAGTGACCCTAAAGCCAAGTCTATTTCAAGAGCTAAAAAACACAACACAGCAGATTCTAGTCATATAGTTTCATAGTAATTATTTAAATTTACATTTCTTCCAGTCTTTTTATTTTTGAGAAGTTTTTTTTCAAGTTTTTAACATTGCACTATAATCTTAATTGAACTTCTGAATCTTGTGGTAAACAGTGCCTGAGGGAAAAGATTTTCCAGATGAATTGCTTGTGCCCAATTACCCAATTTTGTCTGGAGGGAATAACAATGAAGAAGGAAATTGTTTGCTCTTAAATTTAATCCAAATGCCACTTGATTCAAATTCCTACAGATTCATCACCGCACCGGATCCATTAGTGTTTTGCTAGGACGAGGGCTCCACTGGGAAGCTGCGATGGCCTTCGGCTTACTTTGCAGGGTCCTTTCCGAGGTCTGCCATGAAATATGTTCTTCTCTTTAGGTTTACATTGTTTTGGGGGAAGGACATAGCTGGCAGTGCTCAGGGCTTACTCCTGACTGTGCTCAGAGACCACTCCAGGAGAGGCGCAGGGAACCGTATGTGGTACCAGGAAATGGAACCCGGTTCAGACACATGCAAGGCAAGTGCCCTGCTAGCTGTTTATCCCTCCAGCCTCATATATCATAACTGTTTTTTTTTTTCTTTTTGGGTGACACCCGGCAATGCTCAGGGGTTACTCCTGGCTCTTCGCTCAGAAATTACTCCTGGCGGTGCTCAGGGGACCATATGGGATGCTAGGGATTGAACCTGGGTTGGCCACGTGCATGACAAACACCCTACCTGCTGTGCTATTGCTCCGGCCCCTCATAAGTGTTTTTTTAAGAAATTGTTTTCTAACTGGAGAATTAAACAATAAATGGTGGGTGCTCAGCACTTATTCCTGGCTCTATGCTAAGGGGACCTTATGAACCAGGATCACAGTCAATATGGCTGCATGCAAGGCCAGTACCTAGTGTACTGGAGTATCTTACATAGCACGTTTAATTGTTTTTTTTTAACAGAGCCACAGCAGGCAAGACGCTTGCCTTGTATGCCACTAACCCAGGTTTGATGACCTGCACCCGATATGGTCCAGGAGCAACACCTGCGGACAGATCCAGGAGCAAGCCCTGAGCACTGCTGGGTGTGTCCCCACCACCCCCATTTATTTGGGGTGGTGGGGGGCTCAGGGACTATTCCTGCCTCTGTGCTAAGGGGTTCTTATGAACCATGGTCACAGTCAATATGGCTGCATGCAAGGCATGTGAGTGCTGTTTGACGGCATTTACTAGTGGCTGGGGATTGAGTTTAGTAGCAGAGTGATGAATGTGTGAAGGCTGCATTCAAACTAAGTCACCAAAAAAAAAAAAAATAGTGGAGCAGGAGAGACACTGAAGCTGAAATTTATTAGTGGCATTTTTAGTACTATAGGGATTTTTTTTTTTTTTTTTTTGTTTTATGAGTCACACCCGGCAATGCTCAGGGGCTTCTCCTGGCTCTGTACTCAGGAATTACTCCTGGCGGTGCTCGGGGGACCATATGGGATGCCGGAATTGAACCCAGGCCGGCACAAGCCAGCCGCGTGCAAGGCAAGCGCCCGACCCGCTGGGCTATCGCTCTGGCCCCCTATAGGGATATTTTTGTAGGGTTTTTTAAGTGGATTTTTTTTTTTTTTAGGGGACTGAGGTTTGGGCCACACCTGGAGGTGCCTGGGGGATGCTCCCAATTCAACAGTAAGCATTTCCTCCAAGTGCTGCTCAGGAGACAACACGGTATTGGAGATTATGCCAGGTTTCCCACGGGTAAAACATATGTCCCAGCCCTTGAGTTAGTCCTCTGGCCAAGGAAGAGGTGTTTTTTTTTTTTCTTTTTTGGGTCACACCCGGCAATGCTCAGGGATTTCTCCTGGCTCTGCACTCAGGAATTACTCCTGGCGGTGCTCGGGGACTATATGGGATGCTGGGGATCGAACCCAGGCCGGCATGAGCCGGCCGTGGTGCAAGGCAAACGCCCTACCTGCTGGGCTATCGCTCCGGCCCCCAAGGAAGTGTATTCCTTTCATTGTAAATTAAATTTTTCCAACAGATACAAGACTATTCCTATTCCTGTATTTTTAAAATTTTTACCGGTATTTATTTCAGCAAGTCATATATTTAGGTTTTGGGTTTTTTTTTTTTCTTTTTTGGGTCATACCCAGGAATGCTCAGGGGTTACTCCTAGCTCTGCACTCAGGAACTACTGGTGCTCAGGGGACCATATGGGATGCCGAGGATCAAACCCAGGTCGGCCATGTACAAGGCAAATGCCCTACCGGCTGTGCTATCGCCTCCAGCCCCCATATTTAGGAATTTTTCTATTTTATTTAGTTGTTAAACTTGTTGGTATAACTTTTTCTTCGAGTTCCCACACACTCATTTAAAATGTGTGGCTCTATCTTCTTTTATTAAGACCATCTCAGTTTTCCATTTAGAAAAACGTCATTATGTCCTCATAAAGAAACATCTGTATATCATGTATCATGTAGTTTCCAGCTACTTGTGGCGACACTGACATTCCTCGGGAGGCCCAGTCTTGACAAACTTTCCTGTGACTTACTGGATGAAGAACATACCTTCAGGACACACTAGACAGCAAGAACAACCTCATACCACTTTTTAGCAATGCTTCCTCAGCTCGTATAACTGGACTGTATCATGTGGCTGTTTCTCAGACCTACAGTCTGTTACTGCTCACTCTTAAGGACTGACATGTTGGAGCCTTAGTTTCCTTTAAGGAACTAAATGAGATTATAAGTGAAGCTCCACGGAGGAATGCAGTGCCACTCAGTTCTCAGATTGTTACCAGGCTTTTCCTATCCCTGTCTTCTGAATTGAATGCTCTCTAGTGGAAAACGATTCCCCATTTGGTTCATTGTACATGTACGAGGGAGAGACAAGGCCTGGGAGACAGGGGTTTGACTAAATTATTGGATGTTTTTGTATCTCAACTGTGCCACACATTTTAAACATTTTTATTCTTTTTTTTTTTGGGGGGTCACACCCGGCAATGCTCAGGGGTTTCTCCTGGCTCTGCACTCAGGAATTACTCCTGGCGGTGCTCGGGACCATATGGGATGCCGGGGATCAAACCCGGGCCGGCACAGGCCGACTGCCTGCAAGGCAAACACCCTACCCGCTGGACCATCGCTCCGGCCCCACATTTTTATTCTTATAGATGAGTGATGTGGATGTTATCTGCACAAGAAAATATAAAGCAGGTATTTTTTTGTTTCTTTGAAATTGATAATGTAAAGACACGCAATCTTATAAATTACAGATCTAAGTGAAACTGTCACTTCTTCTTGATCACTTGACTTCCCGTAGATCATCGATTGCTCAAGCGGGCACCAGTAACATCTCAAAAAATAAATGTGACTCTATAATGATACTCTTTCATTTCCAATACTGATAACTCAAATTTTAAAAGTTGTTATCAACTTTATTAATCGTTTTTTAAAGAATCCATTTTGGCTTTAACAATTTTTTTTTCTGAACTGATGCCTGTTATTCTCCTTCATTTTCTTCCATCTTCAAGTCAATTTTGCTATCTTTGAAAATTTGACAAAAGTTTAGGACCCCAGTTGCAAAATTTGGTAAGTGTGTTGTATTTACGTGGGAACTTTACATAAGGTTTAACCCTTCCTCCTTAAAAAAAAAAATGCTGTGATGGGCTGTAGAGATAGTTCAGCAGGTTAGACACTTGATTTGCATGTGCCAGGGTTCAATCCTTGGCACCCCGCATGATCACTTGAATCCCACCAGGTGTAAGAGCCAGGAGTAAGCCCTCAGCATTTTTTTCTTTTTCTTTTTTTTTTTCTTTTTGGGTCACACCCAGCAATGCTCAGGGGTTTCTCCTGGCTCTGCACTCAGGAATTTCTCCTGGCGGTGCTTGGGGACCATATGGGATGCCGGGATCGAACCCGGGCAAGCATGGGCCAGCCTCGTGCAAGGCAAATGCCCTACCCGCTGGACTATTGCTCTGGCCCTGCCCTCAGCATTTTCAAATGTGGACCCAAGATGAAAATAAATTTGACTTAAATAAAAAATGGTGTGGCTCTTGGGGCCGAAGCTATATAGTCTTGCGCCGACCAGGATTCAATCCAGGCATCCCATATGGTCACTCGAGCACCACCAGGAGTAATTCCTGAGTGCAGAGCCAGGAGTAACCCCCTGAGTATTGCTGGGTGACCCAAAAAAAAAAAGCAAAACTTAGAACGACCTTTCTAATATAATCAATGAAAAGTATCCTTTTTTGGTTTTTTGTTTTTGCTTTGGGTCACACCTAACGGAGCTCAGGGGTTACTCCTGGCTCTGCACTCAGGAATTATTTCAGGCAGTGCTCAGGGGACCATATGGGATGCCGGGGTATTGAACCTGGATTGGCCACGCAAGACAAACGCCCCTACCCGCTGGACCATCACTCCAGCCCCCAAAAGTATGCATTTCTAAGCAACACTTTTTCTTTCTGTTTTATTAGGCTTTGAGGTACTCTTGATCTCTTCTCCGGTTGGTGCTGAAGTGTCGGATGGAACCCTGGACCCCTGCATACAAAGCGGGCGTTTCAGTTCTTCGAGCTGTCTCCCCCACCCCTCTAAGCCATTCTCTTGTTGCATCTCCTGAATGCTGCCATGTTAACTTTTCATTACCATTCAGTGGAAAATATTTTAACTTTCCCCCATGATTTTATTTTGATCCATGGGTTATTCAGAAATAACTTGCTTGGGGTCAGAGAGATGGCTCAATGGGCTGGAGCCAGGCCTGGCATGTACAGGGCCCTGGACTCAATATTTGGAACTGCATGACCTGGGTCCTGGTGGAACCAAGGATCTGTGGGGAGTCCCCACCTCCAAAAAGCAAAAAATAAATTGCTTGGAAATTTCTCCCAGATGTTTTTGTTCATTGATTTCCAATTTAATTAAACCTTGACAGCAAACATATAGTTATATTTCAATATTCTTTTTTTAAAAAATTTTTTGGGTCACACCCGGCAATGCTCAAGGGTTTTTCCTGGCTCTGCACTCAGGAATCACTCCTGGCAGTGCTCAGGGGACCATATGGGATGCCGGGATGGAACCTGGGCCGGCATGGGTCAGCCGCTTGCAAGGCAAACGCCCTACCCACTGGACTATCGCTCCGGCCCCAATATTTCAATATTCTGACCTAATTAAGACTTGTTTCCTACCCCTGTATCTAGTCTTTCTTGATCAGAGTTCCAGAGTACATGAGATACTATATTCTATAATTGTTGGTGTTGGGTTCTATAAATACTAATCAGGTCAGGATGGTTAAAGGTGCTAGCTTGATCTTCTATACCTATGTAGATTTTTGGCCTATTTGTTCTAGTAATCACTCCAAAAGAAATGTGATAACTTCCGATTATGATAGTGGATTTGAGTTGCTTACTCCTATGGGTTTTTTAATGTCTATATATGCTGAAGCAGCATTATTACTGGTCAAGTATCTGTCATTATGTCTTCCTGATGAAACTGGAGAAAAGAAATTAAGAGCTAAAATAAAAATGAAAAACCAGCAGACTTCTACCTTGTCCTTCTCCCAAATGCCCAAATACAGACAAGTCAGAAACCCTACTCAGAAACTTTCGTTCAGTGCATCTCAGGGGATGAGCCAGCAGGGACCACAGCCCTTCCCCTCGCCCCACCCCAACTCTGCAACCCACCCCTCTAAACTGTTTACCTGGCCTCTTTTCCCACAAAAACTGCTTCTTGTCTTGTGACCTGTGGACAAGACAGTCGCTTTGAGGACATAAGTCTGTCATTTTCAACCTGCCAGTTTATTGCCAATAAAAGCTATTTTTTTTAACCTCTCAGTTGATAGGCTCTCAGATGGTGAGGAACACTCCCCCACCAACCCCAAATGAGAGCTCAACATACATTTTAATAATTTAGTACAGAAACAGCAAAATGAACTATTGGAGTACATGGTTGCCCAGAGCCTCTGCATCTTGCCTGGAGTTACCTCCTGCAGGCTACTTTGTAGATAGGGGCAGGAAGACAGTTTGGATCTGTGACTATATGGCAGAATATCTTACCATGTATTCTATGTTAAAGGTGTAAATATTTTCTCTCATGCTCCCATGATCTTCATGGGACTGGAGAAATCTTACCGGTATTTTTATCTGGCTACACTGTTGAACCCAAAAAACAATAAAGGATGGAAAATATCATCAGAACTCTGTAGGATGCCAACCACTCCACTGCACTACCCATGTCCATGGGCCTCTGCAAGGCCATTTAGTGAACAGGAATGTGAGCAAGTGAAACACAGTCACTGTCCCAGATGCCTCACAGGACAGGATCCGACAGGTGCACGCAGCTATGAGGACAGGCCAGCTCAGAGTCCGCAAGGACAAGCACGCCTTGAGATTCATCAAGAATGAGCTGTATGCGTCATGTGCTCCAAGGGAAAGAGCAGAATTGGGCAAGATCCTGACTGGCAAGAGAGGCAGCCCCCAAGGACTAATAAAGTCTGGAATGGGGTGACGGAAAATGGGGGGGTGGATCAAGAAGCAGAAGGGAAAAAATTAAACAATATAGACAATAACTAATTAAACGGAAAATTTACTGGAGCTGGAGACATACTATAGTGGGTAGGGTGCTTACCTTGCCTGTGACTGACCCCAGGGCAATCCCCAGCACCCCATAATGGTTCCCTGAACAATGCCAGGGAGATCAATCACTGAGTCCAGAGCCAGGAATAAACCTTGAGCACTGCCAGGTGTGACTCAAACCCCCTCACCCGAAAATGAAAAAGACTGGTAGTGATAGGACATCTTAACTAAGTGCAACTTCAATAGATTCATTCCTCTATGGCTCAAAAAAAAATACAAATTTTTAACTTTCAGTTCACAAAATACATTTTTAAAGAGTAAATGAATTTCTTCAAGACAAATTTTAATTTAATTTTTGTGACCTGAGACTAGAACCCATGAATCAATCTGGGGTATTACATGTGCAAAGTATATACTCTACTACCACTAAGATATATTCTAGCCAGATGCCTCAACAAATAATTTTTTAAACTTGTTTTTGTTGTTGCTTTTTTTTTTGGGGGTCACACCGGCGATGCTCAGGGGTTACTCCTGGCTCTGCACTCATGAATTACTCCTGGCAGTGCTCGGGGATCATATGGGATGCCGGGATTGAACCCTGGTCGGTTACATGCAAGGGAAACACCCTACCCGCTGGACTATTGTTCTGGCTCCTAATCTAGTTGTTAACTGGAATCTTCACAAATAAAAAGCAGTGACATTTTATTCAATTTAATTATTTTTAATAATTATTTATTTAATTTAATTATTTAATTATTTTTTAATAATTTGCCTTTTTCCAGAAGGCAAAATAATGGAATAGTGATCCAGACAGATGGCAAAGGGTGTTAGTCTTGCAGGGGGCCAACTGGGTTCAATCCCCAGCACCATATGGTCCCCTGAACACCTCTGAGTATGATCCCTAAGCACCACCACATTAGACCCAACCTCCCTCCCCAAAAGGGATAGCTTCTAAATATCTCTGAAATGTGTCCATTTTTCACAAAACATAACAATTTAGAAGACTAGTTCAAAAAATTTTAAATGCCATGTGTAAGCCTAAAATGATTAACTGGCCAGATATTTAATACTTCTTTATAATCCATGTGTGATATAAATATCAGAAGTTTTCAAGATAAGGTAGCGTGTACATAAGTCATACAGTTAGAATTTAATTTCCAGAATTAGCATATAATATGGAAGGGTTCTCACCTTCCTCTTTTTATTTAAATCTTGGCTCATCTCCACCTTCAGAAAATCTTGAAACAGAGTCTGGGGAACAAATGAACATGCACTCACTCTCTCTGTTTAGAATCGGATAGCCCAGCATTCCTTCTCTTTTTCACTAACCCATGCATTGCACCACTAAATTAAACAGACATCTCTAAGGATACAGATCTGCCAAGAGCGCTTCTGGCAAAAATAAAATCTGGCCCCTCTCCAGGCTTCTATACACGGACAACAGTGGCCGCTCTACAGATGGAGATGGATTGCCGACTGGCGGGCCCCTGGGTGCTCAGCAGTGTCAAGATAAAGAAGATTAGGTGCAGATCATTTTCATACCCAAAGGTCTGACAACGGAGTTGCTCTGCCGACCTTCCCACGTCCTGCAACAATGAAAATTATGTGGTGAAGAGAAAGTTATGATTCTAGCCCTGTTTCCTTATTTTCAGGATGAGCAAACTGATCCCAGAGAAAGCAGGTCATGTGTTCAAAATCTCATACCTAAGCTGCCAATGAAACAAAATGCAGGTCTCAGGATTCCCTGTTTCATCATCTTTTAGACCCGTTTACTCAGTAGCACTCCTTTCTAAATAATATCCAAAAGGTCATGCTGCTTGTATCTTAAATTCTTTAAGTCATTTTTAAAACTTGAAAGTCACAAGTTCTTGCTCAATTGGTATTTTGCTAAAAAAAAAAAAAAAAAAACTGCCAATCTACTTTTGTTCTGTGGCCACGCATGAGAGAGTCGGGGGCAGGGGGTGGAGGTTGGCGTTTATTTGTTTGTGTTTTGGAGTCATGCCTGGCAGTGCTTGGGGCCAAGTCCTGCATGCAATGTATGTTTTCAGCCTTCTAAACTACCTTTCCAGCTCAAATAAATCAGCTGCCTAACATCAGGAACAGGTTCTTCTTCTTTTTTTCTTCTAGTTTTATTTTTTATTTACTTTTCTTGAGATTCTATGGTTACAATACTAATAATAATGGTTCCTGTGCACATAATTTCCACACCACACACATCACCTGTGTACCCATCTCTCCCAAAAGGACCCCAACACCCTTCCACCTCATCCCCTACTCCCAGCTCAATTGTGTGGATCAATTCTCACATTGTGTTGCCTTTGGGCCTTTGTTGCTACCTCAATGTGAATCTTTAAGTCCCACAACCTTTTCAACAGTTTTTTTAAAGTCTGTGAATCCCACAGTCACCCAAGTAAAATGTGGTTAGAACTAGATGAACAAGCTATTAAACATAATTAGAAGTCATTATCTTGGGGGCTGGAGGGATAGTACAGTGGGTAGGGCTCTTGCTTTGCATGTGACAGACTGGGGTTCGATCCTGGCATCCCATATGGTCCCCTGAGCACCTCCAGGAGTAATTCCTGAGTGCAGAGCCAGAAGCAACCCCTGAACACTAAAAATCAAACCCAAAAAAAAGTTTTTATCTTGAAATTTGGTAAGATTCTTTTAAAACTATGGCCCAGTATATCTAAAAGTGGGAGAGCAGGAACAGGGAGATGGCCAAAGGCCCAGAGCAGATGAATGGCATTTTATGGTCACGTCCTAGCTCCACAGGGTCACCAGGTGGTTCTGGTGGCCCCCACCATTACTAGGTTCAAGCAGAGCACTGGGGAAAATATCCTTGAAAATATACCTATGATTCCACTAGGCACTGCTTGGGAGATAAACACCACCACCACCACCAAAAAAAAGAAAGAAAAAGGAAAAGAAAAGGAAGAGCACAATAGTCAGAATCCTAAAGCCTAGGCTTGGTTTAGCTGCTGTCCAGAGTGGTGCTTAAATCTGTTTTGTCCTTATATGTGGAACAAGCAGGTTGCATAAGGTTCAATAAAACAAATTTCATCAATAAAAATAAAATACCAGGTCAGGAGAGAGACCGCAACAAGCTAGTCATTTACAAAGTGTACTGACACCTAGTCTTCCAGCCCAGGAGCAAATCCCAAACAGAGTCAAAGAATCCCTGGAACACTGCAGAGTGCGGGCCAAAACAACCAAAGCCAAATAAAGAAATACGTAACAATTCCAGGGCTGGCGAGAGAGCTCAAAGGGCTGGAGCAAGTGCTCTGCACGAGTAGCAGGTTTGAACCTTGGCTCTACACTGTCCCCCCAAGCACTATCAGGAGTGGGTACTATCAGATATGCCCCCAAAAAACTAAAAAATAATAATACAATTCCAGGTCAGTTGTTGCACATATGAAAACCTGGGTTGAACCCTGACCCCCCCCCACACACACACTTCTAAATAACTTACAGTTTGATAATAGAGCAAAGAAATAAATATACCATTCCTTGATTAATTTAACACATCAGACTCCAGGAAATATCAAGTTGACTATAGAAGTGTTGTATACTTTGCTTTTGGTTATTGTCAGACAAATGCAGAAACACTAAAATTATGGCTCAGTTCACTTATTTCTGCAGTTATTTAATTTAGTAGATAGCTTTGAAAACTCGGTTAAAAATTTTTTCTGAAGGGAAAACACAGAAGAAAAGCGGAAAGGATGCAAGACTTCAGTCTTGTTCTGCCAGAATTACCAGAGAAAAAAAGCCGTGAGACTCTGATCAGACAGCAGAGCCTTTCTGCTTTAGCCGTGCTGTCAGACATGGTCATGGGTTATTTAAGATGAAGCTTCTTAATGAACAGTTCATCTAGAACTTTTTCCTTTTTTTTCTTTCTTTATTTTTTCTTTTTTTGTGGTCACACTCAGCGACACACAGGAGTTACTCCCGGCTCTTCATTCGGGAATTACGCAGTGATTGGAGAACATATGGGATGCAGGAATCGAACTCAGGTCGGCCGCATGCAAGGCAAACACCCTACCCACTGTGCTATCACCCGGCCCTAGAACTCTTTTTTTAAAGAACTACAATTAGTAGAAACAACTTTTACTTGCAACGTGTCTACTATTTGAGATAACTGTTTGAGATAACTGTTCACACAGACTATAGATGTTTCTTGCCTGCAATTCACTTATTTACTCTCGGGGAAACCAGAAAGACCGGCCGGATGCCCTCCAGCTGCCTGGAGCTTACAGTTTCATCATACAAACTTGACCTCTGAGTTATGCTTTTAAAATAAAACTCCTAGAGCCGGAGCGATAGCCCAGTGGGTAGGGCGTTTGTCTTGCACGCGGCCGGCCTGTGTCAGCCCGGGTTTGATCCCCGATATCCCATATGGTCCCCGAGCACTGCCAGGAGTAATTCCTGAGTGCAGAGCCAGGAGTAGCCCCTGAGCACTGCCGGGTGTGACCCAAAAAAGGCAAACAAACAAACAAACAAACAAACAAACAAAAAAAATAAGAATCCTGCCTGTTTTAGTGAACATTTTAATTGCACTTTAAAGCTTATGACTGTTAGTTGATAGACATGACACCTAAAGTTCATTGGTAAGATGCTGGAAAAAAAACAAGGAATTATTAAAAGCAAATCCAAATGATGACTGGGAGAAAAACAGTAGGAAAATATGAGATTACTAAATTCTATGAGTCAAAACCCCCTTCACGCCTCCAACCAGCTCATTAGTCAGACCTAAAATATTTTGTTTTGATTAAATACTACAGCTTTATAACCCGCTGAGAGAATAAATCATATTTTGATGTTTTTTCTATCTTCGGTTCAATTTGCCTAAGGCAGCCTTATAAAGACAGTAGAGATGGATCAGGGCAATAAAACTACTAGATTATCAATTCTTTAAAATTATTTGTAGGGCCCGAGCAATAGCCCAGCGGGTAGGGCGTTTGCCTTGCATGCAGCCGGCATGTGCCGGCCGGGTTTGATCCTCGGCGTCCCATGTGGTCCCCGAGCACCGCCAGGAGTAATTCCTGAGTACAGAGCCAGGAGAAACCCCTGAGCATTTCCAGGTGTGACCCAAAAATAAAAAAATATATATATTTGTAAAGCTAATTAACTGATTTGGATTTTCACTTTTTAAACTCCCTTAAGTTGGGGGAATATTTGTCTTGAAACTTTACAATGCCAGTTGCCATAAGAAAAATAGTGTAAATGAAATACTTTGTAAGTTACTTGATAAATGTGAGGCCAAACTATTGATCTTAATTTTTAAACATCCCAAAAATATCCCAAACTAGAAAATAATAAATCTACATTCTCTCAAATTCTTCATAGCACATTAAGCGGTAACTATTGTAACTAATTTGCAAATATTACTTCACATTTGCTGTCTGTTATACCTGTATCTAATTTTTCTTTTTTAAAATCTCCCAAGCAATATTGCAGAGTGGTAGACAATAGGGCAGCCCCAGCTTGGGAGACCGCGTGGTACCCAGAATAAAATCTAGGCCTCCATCCCTTGAGCTATTTCCCTAATCCTTCTGCCTAACATTTTCTTAACATATATCTTAAAAGTTTGTTTCAACTAGGGATTGTCTAATGCCTTGCTTTATTTCTTTAATTTTATTATTATCATCATCATCATCATCATCATTATCATTATTATCATTATTATTATTATTATTGGTTTTTAGGTTACACCCAGAAATGCTCAAGGGTTACTACCTCTGCACTCAGGGATCATTCCTGCTGGTGCTTGGGCGACCATATGTGATGCCAGATATGAAAACTGAGTCGGCTGTGTGCAAGGTAAATGCCTTGCACATTGTACTACTGCTTCAGCCTGTTTCTTAATTTTCTACAAATAAGCAAAACATGTGGTACTTGTCTTTTTCCTTCACTTAGCATGCTACCCTTTAATTCCACCAAGTGTTGCAGCACACTGAGATATGCCAGAAAAATAAACAATAACAACAAGAGCTGAGAGTGTAAGGTAGGGGAAGGGTAGAATTGGAGACAGTGTGGAGGTTTTCAACACCGGAGGTGGGGTAGTAAAGTAACACTGCAAGTATAAAAGTAGTAATATGGGAACAGTCATAATCCATGCTACCTCCGGGGAAAAACTTAAAAAACTGGGAGGCAGAGAGATGATACAGCACATAAGGATCCTTCTTGCGTGCAGTATGATCCCTGGCACCCCATATGGCCCCTTGAATGCCATCAGGCGTAATTCCTGAGCGCAGAACCAGAATTAAGCCCTGAGCAGAGCTGGGCTATGGCCCATATGCCTCCCTCTCAAAATGAAAAAGTTACCAAACAAAAAGTCAAGAAGCACTGCTTTTTTTGGGTTATGTTAAGGCTCTGGCCTTTCACATGAAAACTGCTGGAAATGGCTCAAAGGGCTGAGCACATGCTCTGAACACACACAGGATGACCGTGGTCTCCTGAAGACTGCCAGAGATCCTTATATACAGAGCTGGGAGTCACTTCTGCGCACCACCAAGCATGGTGCCCAAATAAAACATTATACTGGCAGGTATTATTTTAACCACAGATGCTTGTAAACAGCTTCAGTTTACAGAAATATTTCCGGTTACAGAAATATTTCGGTTGTGTGACTCCCTGCTGAGCACCAAAACCCAATACATATCACATAAACTAAATGAACACGAAGTTCAGTGAGCACCAAGGCTGAGTGCACGCAGCACAGCCAGAAACAACCCAAAGTTGTATCCACAAAGGGGAGCAGGGATGAGGTGAATAGAAACAGAAATAAAACAGAATCTGCTCTTGAAATTCAAAATCACTTTACTAAAATACTTGCTATATAAGACATTTATAGCTCAATACTATCATTTTGTATGATTAATTTTCTAACATTAATGGGTAGGGGAAGTCCACATAACAGAATGAGTTTTTACTTGATCTCAGTTTCTGATCTCTAATCTGATACATCTCTATTCAGAAAAGCATCACTTTGTAGATGCTCTCCCAAATGGGGGGATAAAAAGCCGTACCTGAGAGAAAATAGGCCCTCTGAGGACCCGGGGATAGCTCAGAGCCAAGCTCCACCTTGCAGCACAAGACCACACACTCAGGCCCGGCACCACCCTACTCACCAGGGCAATTCAAAGAGCACTGCCATTGGCCTCCAGGACCACAACAAAGGGTGCCATCTCCTGCACAACCATGTGTGTGACTCTCTGCTGAGCACCAAAACCCAAATATGTGAGGACTACAGCCAAGTCCACACTACCAAAGGAAAAGGAGGTGTGGCAGAGAAGCCTTTTCAGACATCTTCATGTAGAATGTCTATGCTTAGACACACAACTGTCCATCTGAACCATAGGTCGATTTCTGTTAATAAGATCACATCTTTTTCTAAGCATGATTGCCCCCAAAAAAGTAAAATTGGGGAGGGGTATTATACCAGCAGTGCTTGGGGGTTGTCCCAGAGCAGTGCTCAGGGAGTGCCCTCAGGTGGTGCTTGGACACCACAATGTTGACAATGTTGTACTAGGAATCTAGCCCCAGACTCCCACACGCAAAAGCACGCCCACTGGAGGTATCTCCCCAGTCCAAGGGTGGTTTGATTTTTTGTTTTTTGGGGATACCTGGTGGGGCTCAGAACTTACTCTTGTTTCTGCACTCAGGGATTACTCCTGGTGGGGCCTGGGGGGTCCTATGGGGTGCTGGGGATCAAACTCAGGTTCGTTGCATGCAAGGCAAGTGCCATGCCTGCTGGTGCTCAGGTCCTCCTGGCAGTGTTGAGGAGACCATGTGATGCTGAGGACCCAACCCTGGACTCCCGCGTAAAAAGCATGGGTGCAGTACTTTGAGCCATCGTCCAAATCCCAGAGTTCATTATAAACCATTCAACAGCAAAATCATTAGAACACAAAGTATGTCTATCAGAGAAAACATAATATCCAATATTACAGAATGACAAACTTACTGAATTTGTTAGAGTTCCTGATACAAAGTCATCTTAAATTATGGACTACAGACACTGTTCGCCTTCCTTCCTCGCTGAGCAGCCTCGGGTTAGCACAATCCTCACAGCTTCCCGTTTAGCCGCCTGATGTTTGAATCATCCACCCACTCAGAGGAAGGGCGCCCATCCAGACATGTATTTATTACTTATCTCTTGAAAATATTTATAGATGCAGGAGGAAAACCTCACAGGTAGCTCTTTCTAGTAAACAGATAGTATCCATTTATATCTCCCATGTGTTATTCTTTCCTTAAGTGAAAGGTAAACTTTTCTTATTCTAAGCTCTGCGAAGGTATTAAAAGAACCTTTTCACTTAGCATGTATGCACCTACTATAATAAAAGAAAAAAATAAAGTGCACATTTGCAATTGTTAAAGCATGTTTTAGCATCATACACAAAAATGAAAATTTCTATTCGACAAGACAAACATGTAAAGGTAAATGGGCACACAGGCCAGAAAGATAGCTCAGTGGACTGAGCACTACCTTGGAATGTAGGATGCCAGGGTTTGATCCCCAGGGCCTCATGGGAATGACCCCAACCCCTGAGTAAAGAATACTGCCAGGGGGCGGAGCGATAGCCCAGCGGTAGGGCGTTTGTCTTGCACGCGGACGGCATCCGGCCCAGGTTCGATCCCCGGCATCCCATATGGTCCACCTAGCACCGGCAGGAGTAATTCCTGAGTGCAGAGCCAGGAGCATTGCCGGTGTGACCCAAAAAAAGAAAAAAAAAAGAATGCTTCCAGATGTAGCCCAGAAACAAAAATAAAATCAACACATATCACAACTAAATGAAAATGAAGTTCAGTGAGCACCAAGGCTGAGTGTGCACACAGCACAGCCAGAAACAACCCAAAGTTGTAACCACAAAGGGAGCAGGGATGAGGGGGAATAGAAACAGAAATAAAAACAGAATCTTCTCTTGAAATTCAAAATCACTTCACTAAAACACTTGCTATATAAGACATTTATAGCTCAATACTATCATTTTGTATGATTAATTTTCTAACATTAATGGGTAGGGAAGTCCACATAACAGAATGAGTTTTTACTTGATAAATTTAGCTGTGTGGCATTTTATATTAATCTGATTTAACAGGGTCTATCTGAGGTTAATTATTCCTCAGAGATACAAATTCCTTAATAAGACAGACAGCAGTATATTTAAATATTAACAAAACATTCATAAACCACATGAGCAATGCACTAGCAAAAAAAAATCATTTTCTATTTCTCTCTGTAACTTTAAAAAGCTTAGCTCTCTATTTCCTACATTTTCAAATGACTCCTTTCCCTGGAGAATTTTTTCCTTTTTTATTCAATGTGGAACTGCATTTTGTAGTCTATTTCGTATCTTTTTCATATAATACTCCTATGCTTAACTGAGCTCTCATGTACTCAACTGTTTCAAATACCTCTGGTAATTAAATTGTTGTGTTTTAGAGCCATATCCAGCAGTGCTCAAGGGCTACTCCTGACTCTGTGCTCAGAGGTCACTGTCGTGGTGCTTGAAGGACCACAAAGTGCTGAGGACTGAACCCAGACTCCCACGTTTACTCAGCTCACTCAACATCTCTCTAGCCTCTGGCAATTAAGATTGTTTGTTTGTTTGTTTGTTTGTTTGTTTGTTTGCAGGAGCCACACCTGGCTGTGCTGAGAACTTACTCCTAACTCTGTACTCAGGGATCACTTCTGGCAGGGATTTGGGGAACATATGGGGTGCCAGGGATCTGGCTTCATGCAAGGCAAGTGCCCTACCCATTTTACTATTACTCTGGCCCCCAATAATTTTTTTTTTTTGCTTTTTTGGGTCACAGCTGGCAATGCTCTGGGATTTCTCCTGGCTCTGCACTTAGGAATTACTCCTGGTAGTGCTTGGGGGACCATATGAAATGCTGGGGAATCGAACCTGGATCAACCTCATGCAAGGAAAGCACCCTACCTGCTGTACCATCACTCCACCCCCAAACATATATTTTTAAAGTATGCTTTGGGGGACCAGAGAAAGAAACAGGCTAGAGAGCACCCTTTCAGACAAAAGGCCTGGAGTTCAATCCCCCACATGATATGGAACCAAGGCACTTGGTTCTCTTATAATCTCTTATAAAGAAGAGATCCCTCAAACTCAAGCAGAGTCAACATTAACCCCAAACATTCCCAGATGTGGTCCAAACCATTAACCGCAAATAGGGCTGGAAGGATAGTAAGAGAGGGTAGGGTTATTGGTTTCTTTGGAGGTGTGTGTGTGTGTGTGTGTGAGAGAGAGAGAGAGAGAGAGAGAGAGAGAGAGAGAAAAGACATGCCTTTACTTTAAGTACCATTTTTTTTTATTTATTCATTTATTTATTTATTTATTTATTTATTTATTTATTTATTTATTTATTTATTTATTTATTTATTTATTGCTTTTTTGGGTCACACCCGGCAATGTTCAGGAGTTTCTCCTGGCTCTGCACTCAGGAATTACTCCTGGCGGTGCTCGGGGGACCATATGGGATGCCGGGAATAGAACCCAGGCGGCATGGGCCAGTCGCGTGCAAGGCAAACGCCCTACCCACTGGGCTATCGCTCCGGCCCCAAGCACCATTTATTTAAAAGACTATCCTTCCATTTAAATTTCTTTTATTTTATTTATTTATTTTTTTGCTTTTTTTGGGGGTCACACCCAGCAATACTCAGGGGTTTCTCCTGGCTCTGCACCCAGGAATTACTCCTGGGACCATATGGAATGCCGGGATTGAACCTGGGCCGCACAGGCAGGCCGCAGGAAAGGCACATGCCCTACCCGCTGGACTATTGCTCTGGCCCTGTTAAATTTCTTTTTACATTCCTTTGTCAAAACGAATTAGTACTATTTTTGTGGCATTATTTCTGGATTAACTACTCTGTTCCAAGGATCAATATTTTTCTCCCTACATCCACCAGTAACACCCTTATTTTGATTAATGCAGCTACACTGACAGGCCTTACCATCAGGAAAGTTGATTCCTTCTACGTGTATTATATTTAATTATCATAGATTTGAAGTAGGAAAGTCTTTTATTGGCCATTTATTACACTTTTTCTCAACGAAAAAGTAACTATAAATTGAAAATAAAGTTCCCTTATTTCCTGAAATAAAAGACTGAATATTAAAGCAGTTTCCTTCCTTCCTTCCTTCCTTCCTTCCTTCCTTCCTTCCTTCCTTCCTTCCTCCCTCCCTCCCCCCCACCTTCCTTCCTCCCCTCCCTCCCTCCCTCCCTCCCTCCCTTCCTCCTTCCCTCCCTCCCTCCCTCCCTCCCTCCCTCCGTTCCTTCCCTTCCTTTTTTGGGTCACACCTGGCAATGATCAGGGGTTACTCCTGGCTCTGCACTCAGGAATTACTCCTGGCGGTGCTTGGGGACCATATGGGATGCCGGGGTTCGAACCGGGTCAGCCGCATGCAAGGCAAATGCCCTACCAGCTGTACTATCTATCACTAAGGCCCCCTAAAGCAGCTTTTTTTTCTGTTGAGTTTTTCATTTGTTTTGAATGTCATGTCAGTGCCTGAGACTAGGACCAAGCATGCTGCACTCCTGAGTTGAGCCCTCAGGAGTCTGTGTCTTTTACAGGAAATATTACCACCCATGAAAAACTTGTATCACAAGTCTTGATTTAAAAAATAAATACTGAATCGGACTGGGCTGATTACAGCAGGTAGAGCATTTGCCTTACATGCAGCTGACCTGGGTTCAATCCCCAGCATCCCATATGGTCCCCTGGCACCTCCAGGAGTAATTCCTGAATGTAGAGCCAGGATTAACTCACTAAGCATTGCAGGGTGTGCAAAAAGCAAATATTAAATAAAAATTAAAAATTCTGAAACATAAGAATGAAATATTAGCCATAGCTTATTAAAACAATGGATAATATTTTCCTCCTCTATTTCCATTCCCAACCAGCAGCTATTATTTATTGCCCTATTACAAAATGGGGCTCAGCATCAATTATATCCCAGCATAAGTGGTGATGAAATGAAAAGATGAGACTGGAGGCCTTCTTAAGGCAATTACTGCTCAGTTCTTTGAAATCTTTTGAGTTATGTCACCAAAGTAATAGCAGCTTGCAATAAAAAATGTACTTAATGATCTATTGGTTAATTAGCAGACAACTCCAATTAGGTCTCCTGTCAGTTCTCAGAGAGTGAAATACTAAGACCTGGTGTCAGCCAGTCATTCTAAGCCATTTTCTATCTCCCCAACACCAATACTGTCACCTGCCCTATGGCACTAAGGTTGTTTCTGCATCTAGAGACTTTAGTAGAATCCAGTAGAATCCGAGAGGGGGCTGGAAACCAAGGCATAGGGGTTAAATGCTCACTTTGGATGCAGCTGACCTGACCCTGGTTCTACCTCCAGCACTACCTGACCATCACCAGCAACAACTCCCCAGCACAGAGCATAGAGTAGTCTGCTGGGCACTGCCAGGTGTGACCCAAACCCCAGTACAAAATAATGGGGGTGGGCAGTCCCAGGCAGATGGATGAGCAGATGCTCTTCTTTCTAACTGCGGTAGAAGGAAACTGTGAAGAAGGTGGGAAGCAGACCCTGCACTCAACCATGGGCACAGTCTAAGCAGACGGCACTAGTTGAAGCACATGGAGTCTTAAGGACCCACAGATTGCTCCCCAAACGCCCCATGCCCCACATGAAAAATGTACCCAAGTGAGGGGTTGGAGTAATAAAACAGCAGGGAGGGCACTGCCTTGCACTTGTTCAGGAACCATATGGAATGCCAGGGATCAAACCCGGTCAGCCACATGCAAGGCAAATGCCCTATCTTGTACGGAACTGACCCTGATTCGATCCCCGGCATCCCATATGGTTCCCCAAGCACACCGCCAGGAGTAATTCCTGAGTGCAGAGCCAAGAGTAACCCTTGAGCATCAGTAGCAAGGTGTACTCAACACACACACACACACACACAGTGTACCCAAAATGAAAGGCAAATGCCAGGGTGGCCACCTGCAGCCAAGTCAGCAGCAGCTCGAGCGCTACACATTGTGAGCAGTCAGTGCTCTGTGCTCTGTGACAGGGAACAGTGCAATAGCAAAATGACTAGGGTCCAAAAAATAGCAGCACAGTCTATCGGAGGAAGAGCTCCACTGGAGAGCTACGAATCAGACACTTCAGGTCTTTACTTAATGCATAATAATTAAGTTCTTTGAGCCGTCCCTGCTATCACACACTGAAAAGCCTTGTTTACCCTTTCACTGTCCTAGGGAATAAATTATCTCAGGAGTCTTTCTAGTTCACCAAAGTGCTACTTAAAAACATTTCAGTTTAAGCAATTTATTTATTTATTTAGTTATTTATTTTGCTATTTGGGTCACACCTAGCAATGCTCAGGGGTTATTCCTGGCTCTGCACTCAGGATATACTCCTGGCGGTGCTTGAGGAACATATGGGATGCCAGGGAATCAACCCAGGTCGGCTTGGGCAAGACAAACACCTCCCAGCCGGTCTATCATTCCGGGCCCCCACCCCAATTTATTTAAATTTTTTTTTGGAGAGGGTCACACCCTAAGTGCTCAGGGGCAACTCTTGACTCTGAACTCAGGAATTATACTTGGCAGTTTTCAGGAGACCATATGGAATGCCAGGGATCGAATCTGGATCAGTCGCATGCAAGGCAAATGCCCTATCTGCTGTACTATCATTCTGGACTCTAAGCAATTTATTAAACTAATAGAAAAAATG
The DNA here is from genome assembly GCA_021461705.1 of Cryptotis parvus. NCBI lineage: Eukaryota > Metazoa > Chordata > Mammalia > Eulipotyphla > Soricidae > Cryptotis > Cryptotis parvus. The sequence goes on along the minus strand of JAJIBD010032981.1, from coordinate 2,957 downwards.
TTATATACAGCAGAATAACTTAAATAAATAGGAGGGAAAAGTGAAGAGGGTATCTATATATATATATGTGTGTGTGTGTGTGTATATATATATACATATATATGCTTTCTGGTAGCAATACCCCAGCTGAATGTCATTCAGAGCTCAGGTACCATCCCCTCAAACAAGGATCCCTGGGGCCAGAGTGATAGTACAACGATTGGGCGCTTCCTAGCATGAGGCCAATCAGGGTTTGATCCTTGGCATCCCATATGGTCCCCTGAGCACCACCAGAAATAATTCCTGAGTGTAGAGCCAGGAGTAACCCCAGAGCATCGCCGGGTGTGACAAAAAAAAGAGTAAAAAAAAATATATATATATATATATATATATAGAGAGAGAGAGAGAGAGATAGATAGATAGATAGATAGATAGATAGATAGATAGATAGATAGATAGATAGAGAGAGAGAGAGAGAGAGAGAGAGAGAGATAGAGGAGATAGATAAAGCCCTGACCAGACACGAAACAAAGATGTCCTAATGCTTATTACCACCTGCCTGTTTGAATGATCTGCAGTGTTCACACTGCACTCCAGTGCTTTCCTGCTTGGTTATGTATGTTCTATTTTATTTCTACCTTTCCCTTCATGGTTGTTTGATGACTGGGGGCCACACAACAGGTGGTGCACAGGCTTGCACATTTGGTCTTAGAGCTGACTGGGACCACACTTCTTCAGCTCTGGTGTTCACATGCTGCAAGTGGACAGAAATCCTTGTGGTATCAGGAATCAGGGACAGCAGAGCCACTAGGACCGCACTAAGTGTTAATGGTGGTAATGTATTAAAGGACTGTCACTGTCACTGTCTTCCTGCTCACCATCGATTTGCTTCGAGCGGGCCCCAGTAACATCTCCATATATCCTGTCTCATGCTAGTAGAGCCCAAGGGCATCTGCTTGCTCCAGGAACATAAAGAGCCTCAATCCATTCCGAATGAGGTCTATAATTGTTACTGGTATTTGGCATATCAAATACAACACAGGTAGCTTGCCAGGCTCTGCCATGCAGGTAGCAAACTCTGTAGTCATCGATAAGTCCAGCATTTATTGATGAACCTCGTCTGGCTTGTTGCAAGGCTCTGCTGGGGTGGCAGGCCAGGGCTAGAACCCACCGTCCCCTCCCGGGCGCCTCATGAGCGGCTGGGCACAGGGAGAGCAAGTAGCAGCTCTGCCCCATGTCTGTGAGTCTCTGGCCCGGCATACCTGAGCCGATTTGAAAAAGACTGCTGCAGGGTGGAACTCGATGAGCCGGGCTGTGATAAGCTGGTCTGCTGGATGGAGTTCTGATGAGAGAGAAGTCCGGATGTGAGAAAATGGAGGCCCTCATGGAGTAGGGGGTCGTCTGGCTTGTTGCAAGGCTCTGCTGGGGTGGTGGGCCAGGGCTAGAACCCGCCATCCCTCCCAGGTGCCTCGTGAGCGGCTGGGCACAGGGAGAGCAAGTAGCAGCTCTGCCCCATGTCTGTGAGTCTCTGGCTGGGGCATACCTGAGCCGGATTTGAAAAAGACTGCTGCAGGGGTGGAACTCGATGAGCCGGGGCTGTGATAAGCTGGTCTGCTGGGTGGAGTTCTGATGAGAGAAAAGTCCGGATGTGGAAAATGGAGGCCCTCATGGAGTGGGGGTCGTCTGGCTTGTTGCAAGGCTCTGCTGGGGGGGCGGGCGCAGGGCTAGAACCCCGCCATCCCTCCCGGGTGCCTCGTGAGCGGCACCGAATGATAGCCCAGCAGATAGAGTGTTTGCCTTGCACTGCCAGCCTCTGCCGGCCCGGGTTGGATCCCCTGGCATCCCATATGGTCCCCTGAGCACCACCAGGGTTGAAGGACAGGTTTAGATAATCTGGGAGATTTGGTGTTTTGCCCACTCACATCTTAATCTAATTAAGCCAAGGTTCATTCTAATGAGATCTCTTCTATGTAAACACTGCTAGAGGGTGTGGCAGTTACAGAAGTCACCTTGATTGAATAACTTCTGACTTATACATCTACTAAGACTTCTATGTTTTCTAGATTGGGCACAGCTCCTCTTTATACCCACTGCAACCAGCGTGGGACAGTTAGAATTTACCAGGAGACTACCACCCCTGGCTACGCTTGAGACTATAGGAAGACTATAGGAAGACTCTCAGACATGGAGCAGAGCTGCTACTTGCTCTCCCTGTGCCCAGCCGCTCATGAGGCGCCAGGGAGACATGGCGGGTTCTAGCCCTCGCCTGCCACCCCAGCAGAGCCTCACAACAAGCCAGACAACCCCCTACTCCATGGGGCCGCCATTTTCCACATCCGAACTTCCCTCTCGTCACAACTCCACCCAGCAGGCCAGACTATTGCGGCCACGTGGTTCATCAATAAATGCTTTATTTAGAGATGACTACAAGAGTATGCCACTCATACGGCAAGCCTGCCAAGCTGCTCGTGTCGTATTTGATATGCCAAATACCAGTAACATTTATATTAGGTCATTTCCATGACCTAATATAATGGTTTGAGGCTCTTTATGTTCCTGGAGCAAGTGGATGCCTTTGGGTTCTACTAGCATGAGACAGGACATATGGAGATATTACTGGATTGCCCACTCTAGTAAATAGACAATGAACGGGAAGATAGTGATAGTGATAGGAAGGATCATACTAGTTTGCTCTAAGCAAGCGAATGTGACACTTTCAGTACACGAGAACAAGATACTCAGAATCATCCTGGTGCAGATAATAATAAGAAGGACCTTGTGGGTACCATCTAGATTACATGAAGCTCATGAAGTTAAGATGTATTACTTTATACCCGCCCCTCTCTCTCTCCAGTGTTTTACATAAGAGATAATCTCAGAAGAAGAGATTAGTCCTTGGTGTAACCTTTGTTTATACATGCAATAGGGTGTGGCACTGCTCTTCTACACTCTGTTTAGGGTTCTTAGTTGACATGACC